>VZUI01084441.1:0-148495 GCA_013401135.1 Cettia cetti | reverse complement strand
GTCCTGCAGTCACTTTTTTTTTTTTTTTTTTTTTTTTGGCTAGAGCATGATATGGACTATATGTCATTGACTTTTGGTTCACAGCACAACCATATTTTTTCCTCTTTTTCTTGCATTACAACTGAATGACTTTCTAGCCAATACCCTACTGCTTCTAGGCACGTAATACAGCAGTTAAGGGTCCTGTCATCATCTTTTCTCTGAATGACAACATCCCTACCTTGATTACTGCCTCATGATGCCTTGATTACTGCATAGCCAAGTAACAGCTTCCTGAAAGGTCTTCCCTGATTAAATCAGGGCTATGAAGAGTCTGAAGGGGAAGCCATACCAGGCGTGGATGAAGTCACTTGGTCTTTCAGCCTGGAGGAAACTGAGGGGACCTCATCTCTCATCCTGGTCTTCAAAATCCTCACGAGGGGAAGCACAGGGGCAGGTACTGATCTCTTTAATGACCAGTGTCAGGACCCGAGGGAATAGCCTAGAGTTGTGTCGGCAGAGATAAAGGTTTGATATTAAAAAAGAGTTCATCACCCAGGGGGTGTTTCGGCACTGGAACAGGCTCCCCAGGGAAGTGGTCACAGCACCAGCTTGATAGAGCTCAGGAAGTGTTAGGAAAATGCTCTCGGGCACATGGTGTGACTCTCAGGGATATCCTGTGCAGGGCCAGGAGTTGGACTCGATGATCTCTGTGGGTGCCTTCCAACTCAGGACATTCCGTGGTTTTGTAAATCATTTCCAAATCACCGTTCGTTTGTGCCAGTGTACCAGGCCCGGTGCCCCGAAGTCGGCTGCTGGAGCAGGTGATGCCTGCAAATGCTGCTCTGAGCTTTTTCCCAGAGCAAATAATCCACGGCAGGCACTGCCCCACTGCTATTCTAAAGCGCCCTTCTCTCGATCCGGGCCGGCAGCGGCCGCAAAAGGAGGGGCACAGCCCGCAGGGCTCCCCAACAGCACCGAGTAGGGCGCCGTGGGACTGCCGTAAGCGCTGCCGAGCTCACGGCGGTCTCGGGGCGCGCAACGTCCGATGTGCGTAAGGCGGCGCCGTGCCCCCCGCGAGGCGCCGGGCCGGCAGCCGGCGCAGCGGCCGGGGTGACCCGCAGCTAACGCTGCCCCACCTCCCGGGACCGTCCGGAGGGAAAGAGGGACCTCGCTCTCATCTCGCCGTTCACTCACGGGCGCGGCGGGGGGGCCGCCCCAGCACGGCTCTACCGCGACCGCGCCGCCGATTGGGCCCGGCCGGCTGCCGTCCCCGCGGGGGTGGCTGGGAAGGAGAGATCATGGCGGCGGAGCCGAGCAAGACGGAGATCCAGACCCTCTTCAAGCGGCTTCGGGCAGCGCCGGCCAACAAGGTAGCGGGGAGCGGCCAAGGTCCGCCGGACTGTCCGTGCCGGGCTGTTGCCCTGCGGTCGCGGCCTGCGCTCCGACCGGGCCCCGGTGGGCTCCGGACCGCGCTGCGGCGGCTTTAGGGGCGGCCGGGCAGGGGCCCTTGGGGAGCGCCTGGGCAGAGCGGTCGGGGCCGCCGAGCTGTGGCAGGGGGTGGCGGAGCGGCAGAGCCGTCGCTTCAACCTCGCTGTCCGTCTACCTTCGCTTTAGTCGTGCTTCGACTGCGGCGCCAAGAACCCGAGCTGGGCCAGCATCACCTATGGGGTCTTCCTGTGCATCGACTGCTCCGGCGTCCACAGGTCCCTGGGAGTGCACCTCAGCTTCATCAGGTGCGTGCGGAGCGCGGCTCGCGGTACCGCCGGCAGGCCTGGAGCAGCCATCCCGCCTTGGGGTGGGAGCACGGAGAGATTGGGAGAGAAACCTTATCACGGAGCGATCATCTCGGGGTTTATGTGGCTTGCTCGCTGAAGGTCCTGGGTCACTCAGCATTTCCAATTCCAAAATGGAGTTTCTAAAGCACCTCGAGTGGAATGTCGACATGTTTTCGCTAACGTTGCAGAAACGCTTTCTGGACTTGGCATTGTAGGAGCAGAGAGAGAGAGTATGGTGTGTGAATCTTGCCAATAAAGCACTAGTGTGGTGGTGTTTATACTTTTTTGTAATGCTGAGCAAGGCAAAACCAAGAATATTTAATCTTTGCTATCAACCTAATGGGGAAGATGGTGTTGGTTTTCAGCCTAGTTCTTGTTTTCAGTACTTGTAAAAATTAGCATTTGAAGTTAAGAGAACTGTGGCCTTTACTTGTTAGGAGAGAAGTTGAGTAACCGGTATGAGACACCCTGTGTCCCTTAGCTTTACTTGGACGTATTCTCAGTTACTTTGTCACGTGTTTTAGCCTAACCTATGGGACGGGCTGAATACGAGTCTCTCAAGTTGTGATGAGATCACATGTAGAACAAAAGTTCTTGGCCGTGCTTTCCTAGCTCAAGCTCTGCCCTATAAACAAGCAGTACAAGGGAGAGATCCTCAAAATTTAGATAAAAGCTGGTTTTTTTCCTCACTTTAAAAGTTGAAATTAATTTTTTACAGGAGCAAAGAAATTCCCAAGATGTTTTCCTACCTTTGCCTCCTACACTTTAGAATAATAGTGGGATATCTGATCATTTTATACCAGAGCTTGGTTTTGCATTTGGTTTGCCTGGTCTTTATTAATAGAAATAATTGGTTCTCACACAGGTCCACAGAGTTGGATTCTAACTGGAACTGGTTCCAGCTGAGGTGTATGCAAGTGGGCAGTAATGCCAACGCGGTGAGGATCCTCTGTAGGCATTTTGCTTGCTTTCCCTCTTGCTATTCCACATCCTGTGTTTCTTGTCCCTTTCCTTTGTGTGGCTTTCTTGGTACCAGTCTCATCTGAAATGTGTAATGAAGGGGGGCATTTGTCAAGTGTGCTTGGAAGTCAGACTGTGACCTTTGAATGTTTTGTTTTCTGACGTGCAGAGCTCTTCATTTTGTTGCCCCTCATTTAAATGAGAGCCATAGCCTTCTTAAATGATAGGAGTTAATAACACTGATCAGTTTGAAAGCTCATGCTCAGCATTGTCACTCAAAATCATCCCTCTGTAGAGAAGACAGATGATTTTCCTAGGCCCCTGGAGTGAGACTTCTTGTAGAAAGCTGATCAATGAATGGTTGGTTCATGCTGTGTTCTCAGGTTTTCATCCTCTGTCTCTGGGAGGTTTTGTTTTTCTATTGGGTTTGTCTAGTGCTTGCTTGAGTATGATCTAGCAGTCAGGAGACTGACTATTCCTCTCTTTTCAGACTGCTTTCTTCCGCCAGCACGGCTGCACCACCACAGATGCCAATGCTAAATATAACAGTCGAGCTGCCCAGATGTACAGGGAGAAGATCCGGCAGCTGGCAAGCGCTGCCATGGCCAAGTACGGCACTGATGTAAGTCTGAGAGCTCTGGAGTGCTAGATGGGTAGTGCTGGATGCTGAGTCTTGTAGGATACCTTCCTTTTTGCCTCTCTTCTCTTTAGTTGCTTATAGATGGACTGAATGGAGCCCCTGGGCACTCCCCTGACAAGAGTGATGCTGATTTCTTCATGGAACACACACAGGTGAGGAGAACTGCCTAAACCAGGCAGCCTTAATAGCTGTCCAGTAGCCAGCTGTTCAGCCAGGAGCAGTCCCACTTAGCTCGGAAGGACTCTAAATTGCATAATTATTCAGTAGTAACATCGAGGAAGTCTGATTCAGTCATCTGCCTGGGACATTGTCACAGATCTGAACAGTCCCTGTAATATCCATGTCCTTTGTTTTAGCTTCAAGAAGTACTCAAAGCTACCACCTATGCCCTGGAAGATGCTTTGTGTGCTGTGTTAATGCTTAGCTACTCTGTACAGTTATAACAAAGCCTAGCTATTACTTTGAACTTCTGGTTTAGAAAAAACTTTTCAGTGCATAGACCCTGGTAAAGTGGATTTGGGTAACTGCACCATGCCAGGCAGACTTTCTCAGGTAATGTAAAAATTGGCTGTATGGCAGATAAAAACAGTGGAAGTGGAGATTAATTTTTTTCCAGGAAAAATAATTCACATTTTCTCCCAGATTTAAACTCATTTTCTTTAACCTGGGAAGTTCTCACATTAGCCAGCTTGTCAAATGATTCTGTCATTCCTCCTGACCTTCCATTCAGCCTCCTTTTTTGTTTTTTAGTTTTTGTCCCTGCTAAGGGAATGTGGACTTTTCCATATGTTTTCCATATGTTACATTCAAGAAAGTCTGAAGTTTGGAATAAGTTTCCTTTGGCCTAAAATTGAATACAGGTCACTAAACCTGTAGTAAATTCAGGATTGTTTGGTTCATTCATCTTCTGTGAATAAGTGGAATGAGTATCTCCTTGCAGTCTTCCAGTACCTGGGATGTAGCAGATGCCAGCCAGAATCCTGCACAGTCTTCTCCAGAGGCAGAAAAAGCAGCAAAGTCATCAGAAGGCAGCGAAGTTTCGAGTGAGTTCTTTACTGAATAATTTTTCCAAGAACCTGCCTTCATTTCCAGGAGAATACAGTTCTGTACCACTGTTGGAAAGGCTGAACTTATCCTTTGGTTCAGGTCTGAAGTAGTGGAAGTTTTGTGCACTCTTATGGTGTTTAGTGAAATTAGTGGAGACTTCTAAAAATACTGCTTCATTTGGGGTCAGTTCTTCACTTTTCCTGAAATGCACACAAAACTGTTTTGGGGATTAGTTGCCCCATTTCCCTGCTTTCAGACATAATTATTTGTCTAAACATTCTTCTCTACCCCTTGAATCTGGTGGGTCTGAAAATGACATAGGACAGAAGACTTTCAAGGGTGAAGGACAAGGAGACCAAGAACCTGGGGGCATAGCTGTAATTTGAAACAGCTTTGTATACTTCTCTGCAGAGTGTTTGCTTCCTTTTACTGTGCTAAGAACACTACAGTAGGAATAATTTGCTCTGTGGAGACATAAAGTTGTTTTGCTTGGGAAACTGCATATTTTAAGTTGTAACTGGATTTTTTTTGTGGGGGCAGAGGAGCTAGGAGAGATGTAGTGGAACTGGAACATACTGGAAAGAAAAAGGTTGAGAATCAATTTGCTGAATGTTCTCGTCTGGTTTTATGCCCACAGATCCCAGCCAAGGTCCATCCATTGACTTGTTGAGCACATCTCCTAAAGCTCCTCTAGGTAAGACTCTTCACTCTCAGATCAGTTTTGTTGATATACCCACTGCTCAGTTGTGAGCTCAGCAAAGCTGGAAGCAATGAACCAGTTTCCAGTATGTCTAAACTAGCTTATCTCCCTGTTGAGCCAGTACTTAGGATGTTCCTGAAGCCCAAAACCAAGTCACAGTTTTCTGGAGGTTTCCTCCTCATTTGGATAACTGAGTTCAAAGCTGTTGCTTTCCCAAAAGCATGTTTTCCTGGTTTTGAGCTTTGGACAAAACTTGGCACTTGCATATCTAGAACTTGGTTGATCAAGGCCACATGGCTGTTTTCTTGGTTTGTTTCCCCACAGAATCTTTGGAGGCAAATGAATTTTTAGCTTTCAGAGTAATAGGGATTTGTATCTGATTCTGCCCTGCCACTACTGCCCTGGCTGCACACAGAACACGTAGCTGGAGCTTCTTTCCTTATTGAGAGCGTGCTCGTAGCCCACAGTGGGTTCATTCTGGGTGGAAGGCCTGTGTCCTCAAGTGTCTGTTCATTCCCCATGTTTTACGTCTCTTCCTCAGACATGTCCATGTATCTGTCAACACAAGGGGCTGCTCCTGCTGGAGGTAACTGGCTAACAGCTGGCCTGCACTGGCTGCTTGTGACAACTCTGCTTGTCCCTCCTGAGATTCTGCCTTCAATTCTAACTTTAGCTTCCTGTGCTTAGAGGGGGAGAACAAGACAAAGCTTATATTGCTGTATTGAGATCTAAACCAGATATGTCGTATCTGTAAAGAGACCTTATTAACATTTCTAGTAAATGTTTCCTGAAATACAAAAAAACCCCAAACACAAACCTGGAAAACCTTGAATCAAGTGTTAGGAACAACAAGCAGAAAACAGTTTCAGATAGTGTGAATGCTTTGAATTTCCTTACTTAAAAAGACTTACTGTAAGACTAGAAAAGATAAAAGAAAACGTGTCAAGAATAATTTATGGGCTAACGAAAGTCATGTGGTTGTAGAAAGTCAGGAGACACACAGACACAAAAGAAAAGCCCAACAAGGGCAATAAAAGATTTTGGACTTATCTAAAGGAAGCTGGAAAATGTTTGGGGCAGTCCCTCTCTGCTTTGTTCTTACACTCTTCCCCAGACATCTGCTGCTTGGCTGGCCCTTGTCTGGTTTTACAAGTGTGGCATGCCCTTAAGAGTGACAAGTGCAAGGTGTTGGGGAACCTGTTGCTTTTACAGCTTGCTGCACTTAAGGTCCATTTTTTTTTTGGTATGTTCATGTAAACACAACTTTAGGGTTCTTGCTGCTTTGTCCCTAAGGCATTGGTGAGGCTCTGACCTTCACATGCCTCTGAAGCTGCATTTTCTTGAATTTGTGTACGGGATAAACCTAGTCTTTCTCTAACTACCCTGATATGTACTGCATAACACTCAGAGGACTTAGTCACAGTTCTTAATTCAATTATAAGTTGCTCCAGAAACAGACATGCTTCTTTAGGCCACCAGCCTGCAACTGTGGAGCTTCTACATGCATCTTTCTTGCCTGGATGAAATCACCCAGGCTTCTGATGTGAGGCTGCATGGTGTGCCCTGGACGCTACAGCAGCTGGACTGTGGTGGATGTTCATGTGGGTTGCTGTCTAATTTTGGCCTCTTAAATTAATTCCCTTCTGCTTATTTGCTGCTTCCCTCCTTTTGCAGAACTTAAATCCTCCCTCATTGGAAAGAAGAAGCCGGGAGCTGCCAAGAAAGGGGTATGTCTGAGCTCTTTTATGGAGGGGAGGTAAAGCATGTCTTGCATTTCTGCTGTCCTTTCCCTGATCCTTGCTTTCTGCTTAACAAAGCTGTGTGACAAAGCTGTAGAGATCTGTTTTGGGGAAAGGAGACCTTAAACAGCCCGTATATTATTGCCAAAAAAATTATGTTCTAGATCATTACTGGTTGTGGTCTGAAGCACGTGTGGTTGATCTCTAAGTGATGGCCACTGGTGGGTTAACTCTTGGGTGTTCTTCCATACTGTGTTGCAAGCTCTTTTGGGTCTGTAGGCTGTGACTACACAGCGAGACTGAAGGCCTTATTGGTGCAGCAAGAAGTAGGATTGAGGTTTTCTTCTACAATTAATAATCTAGGATGAGGAATTCACAGGATTTTGTTTTTGATTTTCCAAGCTGGGTGCAAAAAAAGGTCTCGGAGCCCAGAAAGTCAGCAGTCAGAGCTTCAGTGAGATTGAGCGGCAAGCCCAGGTGGCAGAACAGCTGAGGGAGCAGCAGGCAGCAGAGTCCAGAAAACAAGCCGAGGAGTCCATGTAAGTGCCCTGTTTGGGATCAGTACCTTGCATACCTAAGGCAGAAGTAGTGTGAGGTTAATGCTGTTCACCCTAGGATCACCAAATGTGACTAGAAAAGATACTGTATGAGAGGAATAGCAGTAGCTATATGCCAGTATGCAGGGCACAAGTTATACTGATGTATTTTATTGAAATTAGCATTCCTGGAAGAGTGTAGGGAGCAGATACTTCTGTATCATGTGTTTCTGTTCATCTTTGAACAGGACTGAAAAAGCCAAAGGGTGAACTGGACGGATCATTCTGGGTGCAGGGGTGGGGAGAAGACAGACATTGTAATGCTTACAGTAGGGAAATCACGGTTAGCCAAAGAAGAATTGAATTCCCGTGGAGGAGATGGCAAAACAAGCAACAGCTTCTATGCAAGGATTTTTGGCAGAGCTGTTGTGAAAGTGGCTGTTTTGAAGGGTTTCCTCTACAACATGGGCAGCGATGGAGGGTAATGAGCTGGCACCCACCATGGCTCTTTCCCTTAGAGTCACATCAATGCGACTGGCTTATCAGGAACTGCAGCTTGATCGGAAGAAGGAAGAGAAGAAACTCCAGAACCTTGAAGGGAAGAAACGTGAACAAGCAGAGAGGCTGGGCATGGGATTGGTGTCCAGAAGGTACTTGGCTGTGGGTGACTTAGGACAGATGGGTGTCTTGGAACTACCCTGCTCTAGAAAAGTTTCTTAAAGGAAGTAGTTTGTTCTTGTAATAGATATGGACATGAGTTAAACTGCCCATATGCTGGTCTTTGACTGAAAATGCTTCAGGCCCCAGAAGGAATAGGGACTCTGTTCAAAGGTTCTGGTTCTCATTTGAGCTTTTCCACTGGCTGTCAGTGTTTAGCACTAGAGCCCTGCTGCTTGTCAGGTGTCCCCCTGCAGAATCCTTCCTTTAAGAAGGTAGCTCAAGGCTTCTGAAAGAGCATAGATAAGTGGTGAAGGGGGCTGACATCTCACAACTCTCCCTCAAAACTTATGTCACCTGCCCTGCCTGTGAAGGCCAGATTCAGTTTTGAGGCAGACTGGTTGTAGGGACTGGATGCTGTCAGACCCATCAGTCCTGACTCTGCCTGTTTGTTGTGCCAGTTCTGTTTCACACTCGGTGATGTCTGAGATGCAAGTAATTGAGCAGGAGACGCCGCTGGTAGCAAAATCTTCCCGCTCCCAATTGGACTTGTTTGAAGATGGTGGAAGCTTCACATCTGGACCCCCCAAGTAAGACTTAGCTTCAGTGTAGTCTTTGCTTATTCCTGAATTTCATGTCTGGTGTAAATTACCTATTTTTGGTACCTAGGTACAAATACAGCCCCTTCTCATTTGAAGATGCATTTGGCTCACGATGGGAAACGGACTCTTCATGGGGTATGGACAAAGAGGAGGAACCAGAGGTGACCATTTCCAGCATTCGTCCTGTTTCAGAGAGGTAAAGTGCTTGCCACTGCTAGTGTACCTTGAGTCCCTTGTGCTGGGGACAAAGGATGAGTGTGGGAACTGTGGCATAGAAACTGCTGCTGCTCCTGCACAAGCAGGAGTCTTGTGCTGCAGAAAATGACTTGCACAAGCCCCAAAAAAGGAGCCTCGAGTGAAAGGGCCTTGGACACTTCTTTGCCTGTCATGTCCATAATTTGATACAGCATCTGTGGTCATCGAGTGCTGACTGTCCTGAGGTGGGGAGAGGAGAGCTCCAATGTAACTAACACTTAAAGGATGACTTGCTTTCCTTGCATTAGATGAAGTCTGAGACAAAAGTCTGATTCTTCACTGTGTTGGTGAGCTTAATCTGTCTCCTCTTGTTTCCCCAGACCCACCAGTAGGCGGGAGATTGAGAGCAGACCATCCATGGTGGAATCCAATGAAGCTCGGCAGAAGTTTGCAGGGGCTAAAGCTATCTCTTCAGATATGTTTTTTGGGCGGGAGGCAGATGCTGAGGTAGATGCATTCTGCAGTGCTTACACTGGTACAGCTCTGGCTTTACCTCCTCCTGTTTGCTCAGAACCTACTTTGTTCCCTTCCTATATAACCTTTTTGTTTTGTCTTCTGCTGTAGTATGAAGCCAGATCCCGACTGCAGCAGCTCTCGGGCAGCAGTGCCATCAGCTCTGCAGACCTGTTTGGAGAGGCTGACAATGTGCACTCAGGTTTGTTAGCACCCAGTGGGTTGAGGAAGGGGGCAACTTTGGAAGACCTAGACTGAAGGGGATCAGGGTGCTTTCTGGAGCTGAGGGACTCTGGGCTAACGCTTCCTGGTTCTTGTAGGTGGTGTGTCTATTGGAAATGTCCTGCCTGCAGCTGACATTGCACAATTCAAGCAAGGAGTGAAATCAGTTGCTGGCAAGATGGCTGTCCTGGCCAATGGGGTGATGAGCTCCCTTCAGGTGAGTTTACATTATGGCACCTTCAGAAAGACTGTTGTCATGTTCAGGGACTTCCACCATAAGCTGGCTTCCATTGGAATTATCACTGTCTTCTCAAATTATGTGGAAAGTGCCAGGTAGACACCTGTCCTATATAGCTGTTGACTGCAGTGCAATAGCTGAGCAATTGCAGATGCCCAGTGAACTCTTACTTAGCCAGCCTTACCCTCCTGCTGCACAGGACACTTTGTTATGTCAGATATACCTTGTTCCACAAATTCCAGGCAGAACTTTAAAAGTAAAGTCATTTTACCTTCTGCCTTTTTACAGCATCCCGTCTAGATAACCTCACACTGCATTAAATCCTAACCCCCCCCATTTCATATTATCTGTTTCTGGATTTTGCACGAAGCTGTTGTAGCAAGGTGTCTTTGTTTCCTCCTTAGGATCGTTATGGTTCATATTGATGACCCAGGGACTGCAAAGGGAAGCCAGCAAGAGGCACTGATGCCACCTTTGCCTGGAGTAAACTCTGCAGGATTGTCTTACTTGTCTGGGTTGGGTGGGATGGGGAGAAGGTAAGCGGAGGGGGTCAGGACATGGCTGTGCCCAGGATGCTTTCTGAATATCTCTGGATTCCACTCTATTAAAATTCAATGTGCCCTCATACCCACTGCTATCTACTAGCCAGTGGAGACAGGCCATCTTACGGGGTTAACCTCATTGCTGTAAAAGATATGACAGGAACTCCTGGGCTGCCCTCATCACTGTTCCTGTCCTCCTTTGGCCCTTACCTTAGCTCACCAAGTGACAGAGAAAAGGGGAATGCTATTTTTCTGAACATCATGTGACATGACTGTTTTTTGTTCTGATCACTGCTCCCAATCCATGGTGCTGTGGAGTCCTCTGTATTTGCAGGGTTTGCCTTCTGCCGTGATCTAGTCCTTTTAACTGTCTTCTAAACCAGCATATATGAAGGCAGGAGAAAAAAAAATCAAAGATTATTTTTTTAGCTTCTAACTACATCATCAGCAAAAAAGGCCCAGGTAAAGAAGTAAAGAAATTTACTGGATCCCTGGTTTATTTTGTTGCCCAGCTTTTGATCAGATCAAATACTGAGCCTCTGCCTTAATCATGAGGTGCAGCCGTGGACACTCATTTTAGTCCTGTTCAGCTTGGTCTCTGGTTTTAACAAGAGTGCTTTTCTCTTCCTTGGACTGTGGTGTTGAGGACTAGGTAGTAAGAAGAAGGGTGGGATAGGGCTAGTTACACGCAGTTAGCAAAAGAGAGGCTGGGGCTTTTGTTCTGAAGCCTTCTGTCTGGGACTGGAAAGAGGCTTGCACGGGATTCACCTCTCCTATCCAGTGGAGATGCTGCAGCAGCTGTGGGAGGGAGAGGAAGGGTTTTACTCTGCTGCTCTGTGCTGATGTTTCACTTGGTGGGGCATGAGAGGGGTAAGGGTCGGGTCTTCCTGTTCCTTGTCTCTGTGCTCTGAGGCAGTTGTGTCAATGTTAGAGTACCCCCAGCAAGGCTAGGGCTGCCAGGAGCCGTGCAGCTGCAGGGCGTGGTGGTGGTTCGGGCACTGGGGGTGGGGCCGGTGCCTTCCCCGGCCGAGGAGAGGGGTTCCTGGAGCCTTGGAAGAGAGCCGGGGCCCTGCACTGGCCCTGCCTATCACATTCCACTCTCCCTGAGGAGGGGCTGGGGCAGCCCAGAAGACCCAGACACAGCAGAGGCCTGACACAGCGTGCTTTATTGCCAGGCTGTCACAGCCACTCGCCAAGCTGGGAGAGAATACACAGGTCATAAATAATTTAACTTACAATAAATAAATAAACCTGCCAGCACCCTGCTACAAGCTTTGGGTTACCAGCTCCTGGTGGCCTGTGCTGCAGCACTTTATGACCAGGAAGAGCAAGGAGGCTCCCAAAGAAGCATGAGAAACAAGTTCCCCAAGAAGTGACTAGTCTATGCAAGCTGGGGCACAGGACCTGGGCTGGACAAAGCATTCGGGTTTGTGGAGGTTTAAACTGCTGAGTTGGTTGCCGTTAATGTAATGTGATGCTACTTATTTTTGTAGTTTTAAGGGCTACACTGCTGCTCCAACAATACCAATATTTACGAAAAAAACCCCAACTGGATCTTATTTGAGGACTGCTTCCTTTTCCCTTAGTGCTTCTGCCCACCCTGCCACAGTAGGTGCTCTACATGATTGCAAGCCATACCACCTGTGGCCAAGGAATTTAGCAACCCTATCCCTCTCTTCCAAATCCTCTGAAAGTCACTTTTCCACATTATGCTGATATGCTGTTGGAGGGATGGGTAGACCTCACAGAAGGGCACTCAGTACAGCAGTGGAGCCAGAGAGCACCATACAGTACTTACTGCAGTCTAGCTTATTTGCTGTATTTGCTTTGGCAAGTCTTGGACACATGGAGGAGAAAATACAAAGCAGAGGTTACATGGCAATATCTAAGCTACCCTTTTTTAGGAACTTCAGGAATTTCCTTACCTTTGATCATATGCAGATGCAGTTTTACTGGGAATAATAATGGAACACGAGTGCAGAGCTGCTGCTGGCGATTTAACCACTGTGTTATCTGGGCCAAGTGTGAACAGAGCTACACAACAAAACACTGGCAAGCGGCCTGCACTAGTGCTCCTGCTGCTTCAGCACCTGCGGAACCGGGAGGGAGCGCCCCGGTGAGAGCATACCCGGCTGGTTCCAAGCGGTGGCAGAGCTGGAGGCTGCTGCCTTGTCTTGCCTGCCAGCAGAGGGAAGCATAACTCTGTAGCTCTAAATGGCTTCTGCAGAGGCGCTATTCCTGCACGGATTTGGAGCTAAGAAAAAGGCAAGTTGTTCCTGGGAAAAGATGGGTAACCCAGCACTGGGGATTAGCGCAGCCACACAACACACTGCTGATGTAGACAGAACCCACTGTTTGAGCAGATGCTCTGGGAGGAGGCGCTGTTCCTCCAGCGGGTTCTGGAGAAACCCAAGACGGGAATGGTGCCCACCCTCACAACCTTCAGTTTTCAGAGGAGTCTGTCTCTTCATTGGAGCCTTCACTCTCAGCATCCATTTTTCGGCGATGGTGTAGAGGTTTCCAAGGCGAGTTAATCCTGGGTGAGTTACGAACGAGCATATTTGCCGTGTCTGCACTGGAGCTGGCAGGACCAGAGACAGAAAGTCCTGAAACCTGAGCTACCCTGAAAGAGAAAAGACAGATGCTAGGCAGCATGTTAAGAAAGCTTCCACTGCAGCACTCTTGGAGTGAACTGGGAGAAAGACTTAAAACTAGCACAGGGATGGAAAGATGTTCATAGCACAGAGGGGGAACATGTACTGGTACCTCCCAGACTCACTATATGAATCCTCTCCTATTTAAACATATCTTCTGGGCTGATCTCTCCTTCCAACACTCCTACTTTCACCATCCAAACAACTTCCCTGTTCATCAGAGAATGCTGCTTCCTCTAGATCCCTCTTTGAGTCACACTCTTCCCCTCTGTTTCTGAAGACTTTTCTGAGGATTTTATTAACTGCACTGAGGCACCACAAAGACAGAAGCCCTTCCTGTTCAGGATGCTCTTTCAGCTTCTCTATGGTTTTGTAATAAAGCAGAGGAATAGGACAGTACTTTATTGCACTCTTCTTTAGCATGCTACCCTTAATCTGTTGCTTTACCTCCTAGTTTAGGCAATTCCACTTACAATTTCTCAAGTTCCTGATCCATGGCAGGGTCCAGAAACAAGTCTCCTTTATCTGGCAGAGCCCCTGGGGAAAAAAAAAAAAACCAACCAATTAAAGTACCATCAGAGTTAGGCTATTCATTCTTCAAATAAAGTGTTCAAGCAATAGCAGCATCCACAATCTGGCCTGCAAGACAGAGAACACTTTTCCTTATACCTATTAGAAAAATGGACACAATGTTGAGGATCACAGAGATAAAGAATGATGATCCATTTTCTGTGTCTTTCATACATGCTGTAGCTGAGCTCACACTAAATGGGAGGCAGCCTCAGTAGTCTAACTTCCTATAGTCCTGAGGATTGGTAGTTTTCATTCACTGTACAAAATTAAGAGTACTGACTGTCAGAGAGATGGCAGTCTGTCACCTTTGGGCCTCTGTTCATTGCACAGTAAAATCACCAGTACCAGATGTAATAGATGTGGTGCTGTCAGTGCCACAGCCTGAAACATGCACTATAGCACCCAGGGTTATTTATGTTTTTGTGCCACCTGCCTGTTGTGTGGCACACTGATCTTGGGAATCAAAACAATCCACAGATTTAAGGCTTTTGCTTTCCTTTCAACTCAGAAAAGTCAGGCCTGACTCATACTCATTGTCTACAGGAGTTAAATGTGGATGAACTGTGCTCTAGCATTTCTTGCTGTCTGGGTGTGAGCATGAAAGGCTGAACCAGTACTTGGGTATCCTCTCAGTGTAAGATCAACATGCTCCTTTTCACATTAGAAACCTCACTCCAGATGAAGGTCATGATATAGTTCAGGACTAGAACAGCTGATTGATGATCCTTGCTGTTCTCTGAAAACACTGGGACCTTAGAGCCAGAAAGGAAAATGGGGCTCTTAGGAAAGCCCTCCTTCCTAATCTTTTAACAAAGATTAGGGGTCATGGGAGAGTGTGATCAGCCAGCACAGAAATGACAGAGAACAGCACAGAGATTGCCACCAGAGCCTGGAGAGTACCACTGCACACCAGGACAAAAACCCCTATAATCTATAATCTATACCAACAGTATAGTGAGGAATGCTCTTTCTAAGGTTTTTCAGGAGACTTGGGTGCTACACTCAATACCGTTGGGAAGGGACTCTGTGTTCCTTGTGGGGACACAAATCTGTTTTTGCTTGCTCTGTTACCTTGCTCTTGCTCTGTCCCACAGAGGCAGGCCGGCAGAAGTCATCAAAAATGTAGCAATGAGTGCCTGAAAACTAGAGTAAGTTTAGAACAGGACTGATTCCCCCATTTATTTGGGTTCTGGTCTACTCCTCCTGTAAATGAGCAGGTAAGCCTGGCACTGCAAAACAGTGTCAGGAGATCCATGGAAGTGTCCCAGCCTGTTCCTTTTTGTGGGCTCAATTAAAAGAATAAGCAACTAAAGCTTAACTTGTTTCTGTAGATGCAGAATGCACAGTGAAGTCTCTAGGGCACAAGACTGACTTGGGAGAGTTGATAAATGGAACTAGAAGAATTCACAAATCAACATTGACATTGGAGATACATTGCAGAGTCCAGTCTGCCTGACAAACTCAGCGGCACTGTCCCAGCCTGAACACGCTGCTTTAATCCCTATCCCTGTTCCTCAAGAGGAGCTGCTGGCTTTGTGAGAGCAAAACCTCCTCTGCCTGAAACTGTTCTCTCTGAAGGGCTTTGGGAGCTTGTGATCCCCTACAGACCAAAGACTATTGAAATCACCCTTCAGGAGAGATTAAAAGACACCAGGAAAAGAATCCTCCTTTCCTTGCCAAAAACGCTAGCACCTGTCAGACTTGTGGTTGCTGCCCCTCCCCTGAGAGAGGCCCCAGCAGGAGGCTGGCAGAGGGCCAGAGGACGGGCCTACATTAATGGAAACGAAAACCCACTCACTTTGTAGATGGCACAATGGAGGCTGTGGGCAGGAATTTTTTTTTTTTTTTTCTTTTCATCTTTTTTCTTTATGCTTGACTAGAAGTGGATTTCATAGGGCAAAGGAAGAAAAGATTTTGCTTGCTGCCATCCAAGCATCACCTTCCTCGCAGTGAATACATTGCTTTCTAAGCCTGTTTTCAGAGGGGATTGCAGGGCTGTATTCATACACCTTTGATATATAATCTGTCCTGCCCCAGAGGAGCATTAGCAGCTTAAATGGTTTGCTGTAAGAAGGGGCTCAGCCAGGGAAGACACACTTTTACTGTACTATGACACACACCTGTGCAAAAGAAGCAGCCCTCAGGCAAGGTACACTTTTTCATTGAGTTTTTCTTTGCAATTAGGGACTGGCAGATACTCAGGCCCAGAAGTAGAGGAAGAGGATATTTACCCAATGACAGAGACATCTACCCTCAATGGCCAGGTGATTTGCTGAGTGGAGATGAGTGAAGATGAGTGTTTGGGAACACCCCCCCAACATAGCCCTCCCTCCCTGCTCCTGCCATTTGAATTTATCTGCTAGATACAGTCTTGTCAAACAGAGAAGCCATTTTCTTTCCTCTTTGTGGGAGGAGGAAGAGCACAAGCAAGGCATATGGGGGAAATATGAAACTGTGAGTGAATTATGGATGGATTACATACTGTCTTTTGCCAATGTAACACTGCTTTCTTGCTCCAAACCAGCACAACATAGAAACAAGCAGTGAGATGCTGGTTGGTAATCCCTGTGGTTCACACAGCAGTATGGTACAGATTTTTGTAGCAGTTTGTGTTTTATGATTGGATTTTCATCAGGCAAAGATAGCTACTAGCAAGATCACACTGCCTTAAAGGAAGATGGGGAAGAGCAGGGAAAGACTGGGTTTTTAACCTTTGAGCCAAGAAGACAGCAGAGGTTTTCCATTAGTTGTGCCTTCTTTTCTTATAGATGAGAGCAGCCATTTAAAATCTGTGGGAGCACAAAGGGCTAAAACATAGAATGGCACCTCAATTCAAAGTAATCCTTGAGGAAGCTCCACAGCTTCAGGCAGACAGTAAGGCACAGTGTTATGTTTCTAAAGTTAATCCATCAACAAAAAGATTAAAAACTTCATCATACTCTTCCTGACGTTGTAAAATGTGGGTTATAATTACAAAGGAAATTCCACAGAAATACAGAATGACTGAAAATCTAGAATTGTATCATTTAGAGAAGTCTTACCTAGAGCTCGATTGATGCCCTGATCCTTTGCAAGAGCCATAAGGAATCCATAGAAAGTCATTCTCTGCACACTACTCAGCATTTCCTTCACAAGAGCAGAAGGTGGGCAGCTAGGAAAAGAGAGGAGATTATCTTGTCTTCTAAATTATAATCTTTTTTTTTTTCTATGACCCAGTTCAAAATCAAGAAATCTTGAAATAAAAGCCCTTTTACCTGTTCTAACACTGTCAGGTTGCCCTGACTCAGTTTAAAATGAACAGCCACCAGCTTGCTCATTGAGCACTGGATTTGCTAAGCAAGATCTTTGAGCTGGGGGACATCCCTAGGAGCAGTCTTACCTGTCTTCATTCCAAGGACAGTGAGAAAAGCCTAGATTCACTCAGAGGCATACACATCCCAACTCCTAGCATGTTTTTTTTTCAAAAATCCTCTGGGAAATACTTTCTTTCAGAAGTCAGTAAACTTCCATAGAAGTGTTTAGTTTGGAAAAGACTAAGACCACTGAGTCCAGTGGAGCATCACTGTGTTCACCACTCAACCATGTCCCTAACTGCCACATCTGCACATTTTTGAACACTTTCGGTGATGCTGTTATTACACTATTATCAGTGATAGTCATCCAAGGAGCAAGAAATCAATGTCTCCTCCTACCAGGAGAACAACAGAATTGTCAACAACAGAAAGTCGTTATCATAACAATAAAATTGTTTATGAAGAGTCCATGAGAACTCTGAGAATCTGACTCCAAGTATGTAAACATTTCAGAAGGCTAAGAAAAATTGTGAAAGAACAGGGCGACAGTCCTGAGTTATTTTGTGTTTCTAGACCATGACATTCTAGGAAGGCATATTCTCACTACCTGCAAGAAACAATGATGAAAGTGTCTGTCAAAGCTATACAGTAAGGTCTGGTGTTGTTGCTCCATTCTCTGCTAAACTAAAGCGAGTCTTGTGCCTGGGATCTGTACCTGGAGATCAGCTCCAACACAGGCTCAGGTACAGATTGACAGCATGAACTCCCCTAGGTACTAAGGCTTCATACTCCATCCACCCAGTGGGCTCTTTCAACTCCCAAGAATGCAACTGCACTTGTTTATCCCCTCTAGCTAACTCATGATGGATCTCTCCTTGATGAAAGTGTCAATGCAGAAGTGAGATGGAGAGCAGAGACCCAAATCCATCCATTGCTTCAAGAATCAGTTCAAACCTCATGTTTCTTTGGTCCATGAAATTGTTTCTCTCATTCAGTTAAAGCTGTTCAGCTATGGTTTCCCTTATTCAGTGAGAGTCATGTGGGAATATCAGCTTGTTCAAAGTCCTCTCTTTCTTCACAGCTCCAACCTTACAAAGGGTCTCCAGAGACAGAGACTTCAAATTTTTATTTTAGACTCCATTGGTACCTGTATTTTGATCTGTCACACAAGGACTCCAGGCACTGGTAGAAGAGAGATGCCTCTACTCCTTCGAGTGGGTTGCAGTCATTTGGGGGCTGGCGCTGCCGATGCTGCCCAGAGGATGATGTTGGCACAATCACAGTATTTGGATTCTTACCAGCCAGCAGGTCTTGATAAATGGCAGCCACACTTTCCAGGAACTCTAAAAGGATAAAAAGCAATTTAAAACTAAGGGCTGTAACCAGCAAGGCAACTTCCTGACCTACCAGACCGTGGCTTAAACTGTTGTTTTGTGTTGTACCAAGTACTAACTGGAAATAAGCACAACTCTACAGCATCCTGCATGTTCAGAACAGATATTATGCATGCCCATACAGCCATTTCCATAGATGTTGCTGTCTTCTTCTTATTAGGATGATTATGAGAGGTTGCTCACTCTGTTGAGAAGGTTCATCTCAAGGGAACAAAGGCTAGCTAGCACACTGATAAAACAGCGAAGCATGAAAGCTAATGTCAAACACAAAACTAGTTTGTGAAATCTAAAATATTTTCCTTCTCCACCTCTTGCCACTGATTAAGAACTCATCCAAGTTGGGAGCAAACTATGTTGATCTGCAACAGGAGGAAAGGGAGCATGTTAGTTAGGGCTCCAGGCTGTAGCCCAGTTTGCCTCTGTGCTGCTCCAAAGTAAATATAACACAGGATCTAGAAGAAGGGCCAGGGCAGGTCAGGGCTGGAGTTGGCAGAAAGCCTCTCCCCAGGCTCCTCATACTACCCACTGTTTACTGCAGGAGTCTAATTTTAAACAAGTTTGTTTATGGATGTGGTCAGCAGTTTACAAATCTAGATTCCATTTGGAGTGGTTTGCATGTGTGTGGGTTGGTGGGAGAGTGTATGACAGGCTGTGTGTGTGCACTGTCTGGGTGAACAGGACAGGGATGGGATCTTTGAGTGTGTGTACACAAGAATGAGCTTGCCAGGACTCCAGTGGCATTTCATTTCTGAGTGAATGGAAGTGCAATACTGTGCGTGAGGAGGGTGGAGAGGAAAGTTCAGGATGTCAGCAGGCCCTGAGGCTGTGCTGAGGTTCTGCAGCTCCATGGAAATATTTGTTATATCAGAGAAGACTTTCCAAACACATTTTCTGTCCCTGACTAAAGGCATTGCAAGCCTGGTTCTGCCCAATTCAAAATCACCATTTTGAACAGTTTTTTTACAATGAATTGTCATGGATAAAGTTGTGATATGCACAGTGGAGTTACAAGGGAAGTATATGCAGAAGTATTGAGAAAAAGAGATTTTTGTATTAGGAATAGCAGTGGACTCTGAAGTGCTAGTAAGATGGGAACTCACAGGTTGGATCAGATCAGAAGGCCACCCAGGTTTACTCTCTGACCACAGACTGCTCACAACAGCTTCTAGCCAGTGTTTCTGAGTATCCAAACCTGGCCCATTTTGCTGGTCGAGGCCAATTGTGAGCTGCGTCCATCAGAGGGAGCCATTTCAGTGTGAGTGGACAGAAATCCATGAGCTTTATGTTAGAAAGTGCTGGGTGCCAGGAGGTAAGAAAGTGGCACGCTAGCCAGTGCTTGGAAGAATATCTAATGCTTCCCTCCTTTTGTCCTGAATGAGATTCTCGTTCCTCAATCACAATTTAGAGGGGCTAGGGTGGCAGGACCATGTATTTTAAAGCAGTCTTCCCATACAGGACAAGCACCTGAGTGCTCATCCAAGTTGCTCCACCTTGTCTCCTGAAGTTTAAAATTACCTGGGGATTTTACAGATGTATATGTGTGCGTGAGCATGAGAAAATACACACACAAACCAATATTATTTGATTTGTGCTTTTCCTGCCAAGAATTTAGAAGTATCCCATCCAGTTAAAATTCAGACTGGGGAAGTGAGATAGAATACAATAAATGACCAACAATATGAAGACTGTTCAGATGGATTATCTGTTCCTTTTGCTTTCCAACTAGGGGGGTTTCAAATCAAAAGAGGTGGTTCTTCACAGGACAGGTGTCAAACCTGTGCAATTCTTTGCCAAAAGGTGTGGAGGTTACAATTTTATTTGATTTCAAGGTGAGGCTGGAAAAATTCTTGGAAGTGGAGTCCACTGAGGGTTCCTAAACCCACGGGAATTATACCCAGTTCAGAAACTCTCTGAGCTGAAACCAGCTAATAGTTGAGCAAATATTAAGGGGAAAAATTATATTGATTTGCTTTTGTGCTTTTATCCAGTTGCTTTTCCTTTAAAGGCACCAGCTGGTGGGCTTTTACTATCGTGTCTCCAGCAGGATTAAATAATTACCTTAAAGAAAGGGAAAAAATGTTCCTAGTAAAAGCTAATTGTTACCTGTTAATATAATCTAGATAAAGCTGGAAATTTATGTCTCAAGGCAAAGACAAATAAATGTATCAGACACAGCAGTTGCAGCTATGTCATTATTCACAACAATTTGGAATCTTCTCATTAAGTCTCCTAATCTCTTGACATCTATGATGCTTTTCATCAGTGGAGTCCATTAGCTATATATTTTCTGTGAAAAAACATATCCTTTTAAGTTTTGAAACAGTGCAAAGATTGGGAAGCTGTGAAGTTCTAATGCTACGAGTGGGAGAAGTCAACAGCTTCCCAGCATTTACCTGAGTAGTAGAACTGGATCTGGAAAGCAAAGAGGAAATCAGAGAAAGACATCAGGCAATCCATTGCATCATCCATCAGCACAATCCTATGGTAAGATGAGAGAAACAGTTTAGCATCTACAAAAAAACTAAAGCCTGTAACCAGGAACCCCAGACCTTGCAAAAGTGCAGGCAAGGAACTATGGGCAATTGAGGATTGCTAGTGGCCCAATATAAGAAGTTAGGAGAGAGAAATGGGAACACCCATTGCTGCATGGATGTGGATGCCCTAACATCAAATGAGGGCAGCCTAAGAACCTGAAGCAAGGAAAAAATCCTGAATGTCAACCACACACTTCATTTACAGTGTGAACAGAGCAGTGCGACATTCAAAGCCTGGTGGACATGATGGAACAAACACTGGTACAAAAACCTGCAAGGCTGGCTCACATTGCTGTATAGAATTGTAGAATATCCTGAGTTGGAAGGGATCCACAGAGATCATCAAAGTCCAGCTTCTGACTAAATGTGACTAGACAGGACAGTTACACAAGTAGTAAACTGGTGTAAACGAGACTCATGCTATTTCTCTGTATATCAGAATTCATCAAACTGGGACATTTTTCAGATTCATAAATGTCACAACAGTTGCAATTTATCATCTATACCCAAACAAACTCTATTTGACTACAGAGGAAATAACATTGCACCAACAGTCAGCTTCCTAACTGCACTCTCTGAACATCCTCCCTTCCTGATAAAAGAATCAGTCTCTTTTCATATTAGGCCTATTATTTGACTATCAAGTCAAATTTCATGGCAACTGAAGACTTCTTGGGCCAAGGACAATCTTCTCTGTCCCTGCTAAGTCCTAGGTACATGTAGGGAGCTACATGCAACCTATTTTGAAGCATATCTCCTGAATATGGAAAATACCAACCACAGCCATAAAGATGAAATATAAGAGATAGCAAAGTCCAACTCTTCCTTTCAGGAAAAAAAAACCTGTGGATTTCAGGGCAAAAATTAAAATGAAAACAAAAACAATGCTCTGGTCCCTGCCACCATTACCTAAGGATAAAAAGGTCAGTCTCTGAAGTAGGGAAAATCAAAATCATCTAATCAACGACAGCTTAGACCGTAAACCAGAAGAAAATAGTCCAATGTGATAGTCTAGAGTATTCAGGCAATGCTAAAGAAAGGCAATTGTTATTTCTTTTCAACTGCATGTAGGTCTACTGAACCTGTACAGTCAGCATCTGGCATACTGTGCCATATGGGGATTGTCAGTTCATTACAGCCAAAGTATGGGTCATCCAGTAGGATCCTTCTGAACACAGGGCCAGATGCAATCTGCACACCAACTCCTGCAGCATCAATTGTCTAAACACATTGCTGGGGAAACACTGCTCTGTCTCATGCAAAAGACTCCAGGGAGCTGTGTGGGAGGCTGACCTAGAAGAACATAGGATCTTGCAAGACTTCCCCGCCACTCAGACCAGTTCTGTTCACTCTGGCAAAATCAAACATGTAGAACAGCTTGAATTAATTATCTCAAAGAAGAAAGGCTGGGGCTAAGAGGGTCCCCAGGAGAAAAGCCAGTATTTAAAACAAAACCCTTTGAAGATGTCAAAGTGCTTCTGATTTATTTATTACATTCCAGAAGCCTCCTCTCCTCCTGTCTAAAGAAGCAGTAGCTTCAGTTCTTAATTCTCACTAATAAGCACGTTACTGAGATTGTCAGTGGCCACATCAAGGAAATGGCTTTGAAGCTGGCAGGCAAAGCATCTTCATCTCTCAGGCAATACTGCTCAGCCACTGGCATTTTCAACCACTATTTAAGCACTGGAAACGCGATTGGCCACATCACTGATGAGCTGCACTCCCTCCTTTGAAATGATGGTCTGTCTCCCAGATAGCCTCAAAGCACCGAAGCTTTCTTCCCAAAGATGCAACAAAACAACAGTGGAGAGTGGTTTGACATATTTGTTATATGGAGAGACAATATTACATCACCTTCATAATAAGAAACTCAGTTCACTTGTTAAATCTAAAACTCTGGTCAATGGCAATGCTCTCCAGCACCAAGTTCCAGTCTCTTACTTAGAGGAGAGCATGAGGAAGTAAGCAGAAGTATGAGAATTTGCTGGACAGCTTTTGCTGTTAAAGACAGCAAGGAGCCTCTGAGGAAGCCTGTACAGCACATATGTGATGGAGGAGCATCTAAATAGAAGCAGGTGCACTCTGGTGCTGGGTTACTGACTCCTGGTGGCCCAGGGGTTTGCACGCCGGAAATGTTGAGAAGTCTTTAAATCCCATACAATCATTTATGAGGAGATTGACTGCAGCTGGCAATTCCCCCACATAGCCAGCTGACTAAGCACTCAAGGAAGCTGAGAGAGCATCACATCAACATATCTGCACCTATTCTTTGAAATATCTGGCAAGGACAAAAACCTAGCTGTGGACTGTAACCTAGACAGCAGGACCAAAATTGAAGACAAAATCTGAAAGTCTGAACTGCAACTCAGAAGAGTTCATCAGGTATCTCATGTTTCAAGAGATTTTTTTTTTCTTGTTCAAATTAGACTTTAAACCTCCAGGCACAGATGTATTTAAAAAGTTAATAGTTGGCACTCAGTGAATAACGAAAATCAAGGAGGAACTTCGGAAAGGACTGAAGAAAAATGCCTACACTTGAGGCATTCTGGTAGAGGGTATAGTGGTCTTTCAGGGTTCAAGTGGTTTGGCTGGCAGGAAAGCCTTACTATTGTGCCAATGGGGAAACTTTATGGTCTCCTGATTGTGGTTAAAATCTCAGAAATCCAGACTAGACAGGATGTTCCCAGGACAAACTCTAGACAAGGCAAGTTGAAAGGACTTTTACCATTTTCTGCTACCATTAAAGGCTAACTGACACAATCTGTTTTAAAGCCAGGCTGGCTTAAATGAGTTTTCAGAGACTCGGTGTATTTACAGAGACATGGAGGCAAAAATAAGCAAAATGTACAAAACAGTCTTCACTCTTAGGCAATCTTTTAACAATAGGGGTACTGAATTGCAAGTCCCAGTTCCATTAGTACTGATCAGTGCAACATGAGCTCACACAACAAATAAAACAGCATAGGAGCTGTGAACTACTTGGCTTTCACTACTCAAATGTGGGCAGTGAGTTCCTTGTGTTTCTTTTACAATAGAAAAATCAGTGCTCAGGTACAGATCTTAAAATCATGGCATCAAACCAGAAAAAAATTCCTTCATTTTCTGTCCTGAAATTTCAAGATTCAGAAAGCCAAAAGGTGTCTCTAAAGATCAAAGCTATCTCTGTAGGTTAAAGTCTTTAATCTGCTAATGGCTATAACAATTTGGGAAAAAACCCACCAAAACAAAACAAACCAAGAAATCTCACAGACACATATATCCTAGTTCATTTTTTGGGTATGACTTCTGCATTTGTGTAGCACCAGGAACAGGAAAATAGAGCTCTCTGATGTCATGTGAATAAAACCAATATTGTTGTCGTCTCCGTTCTTGTGTTCTGACATATCCCGATCTTAGTCCTGTTGTTTGTTATCAGAGCATAGCAACTGCTCCTGCATGAGTGGATTGCACTGTGCTGTGAGATCATCTCAGTCATGCAGCACTGCCCTCTTCCCAGCAGCACCAATGCAGGTCCTGGCTGTATCACTGAAGGTTGTGACTACTCCCCCTGCTACTTTATTTAATTCCTTTCAGAAGAAAATTAGCAACAAAACTGTCGGGGGTGTGCAGACTGAAGATGGAACAATGTCTCTAGGTTCACACCTGACACTCATGTTTTGCAAAGACTAGGTCTACTGGTGCTGTAACAAAGTCTGCAGAGCTCACCCTTCTAACAGCCAGCAACAAAGGAGGACAATGGGAAGTGTAGACCAGAAAAAGGACAAGAGAGTGAGCAACAGTTGTAAGCAAAGAGAAAAATGGTTTAGAAGTACAACAAATTTTATTAAAATTGTTCAAATAGATTAGCTTGTTACAGAGCTAGCAATGTGCAAGTAAATCTCTAGCCAGCCAAAAGTAGGAGTGAGGTCACCCCCACCTGAGCCTGGGTGCCTCTGACAGAGATCTCATATCTCTCCAACACCTGCTCCCAAAGCCAGCTCGTCTGTCTCTATGGCACATGCACAACAGTGCAGCAGGCCCCTGAACAGGGCCTCTAGTTTACAGCAGCCTTGTGGACTAAATTCCTTGACACAAACATCACAACATGCGTAGATATGCCAAAGTCTCCTTCATTGCATGCACCATCACAAATTCCTGCTCAGTTCAGCTGGAGCCCTATGAAATACACACCAGCACACAGGACTGGTGCTTGTGTACCTCCATGAAAGGAAGTGGCAGATACATCTTCTACAGGGCTAGTGTTTCTTTCTTAGTCTGGCATTGGGGGACAAGCAACTGAACAGATGTGTGTGCCTTATTACATTTTCAATATTAGATAGTTAATAATCAGCTGCCTGGGCTGGACTGGAATTAGCAAACACAATCAGTAAAATATTCCATATCACATTATCAATGCCCTGAGCCAACTACCTGCTTTTTGCCTTGTCTAGATTAAAATAAAATTTCAAACAGATTAGCTGCCATGTTCTTACCAAACATACTTTAAAACACTGGCAATCCTTCAGAGGTTAGTGTGTTTAGATGTGATCAACCATAGAAGCTGGGGCAAGGGGGAACACATTTTACAATGGTAGACAGTCTTTGAAAAAGTTTAAAAATAATGTCAGTTAAAAACATATTGCCTAACATTCTTTTATCTGCAACTCATCTGAATGTAGAGCCAACAGCAGCACTCTGCATTAACATTTCAGTCTTTGTCTATCTTAAATATATACTCTTTCACAGAGCTAGAGAAACATCCTGTTCTTAACCTCAAAAGATGGTGTCTCTTTTCCCCAAAACCTTAAAAGCTGAAGGTCCCTGTTCATACCTTTACCCACAGGTCTAGTTCCTAAGTCCATGCATGTAGGACTAAACTTGCCTTTTAAGAGAGAATGGGGACCCACCTTGCTGCTTTCTGAGTGAGTTCCATTGGGAAGTCAGGGCAGAGCAACTGCAGTAGGCAGTGGTATTCCTGTGCTGTCAGCAAATCTGCAGGAAAAGAGAGGTGAGAGCATTGTAATTCTTTTATAGGCTGTTCCCTCCCCTTGCTTCCTCTCTAGGAAAAAAGCCTCATTATTTCCTTTACTCCCAATTCAAGTAGCCTGAGTATTAAAAGCAATATAACTGTTCCCTAGACTTTCAGAGCTGGGCTCTTTAGATGGAATCTCCAGCACCATCTGAAAAGAGGCCTGATTAAGGGGAAATCCTATTGAACAGGCTCCTGCAGAGAAACTGGTAACAGGTTGTGATTCAGTGTGAAAAAGGGGTAACCAAAACAGGGCAGTTTCAAGTGAGAACACAGTTTGGTTTGACTTGAATATAACCATGTGGAAAAAGGAATCATTTCAAAGTTGCTTAAATTTGCTGAAATTCACTGGCATGGTGACATTCCCCACAATATACTTGAAAATCATCCACAGAACATCTGGCAGCAGTAACAAAGGCAAACAAGGTTTTGGGGTTGTGTATGGAAGGCTACAGAGTATAAACCACAGACGTTATTACTTTGGCATTCAGTTAAGGCAGCTGGATGGTCTCTTTTGGAATAATGTGTGTACAAATCTGGTCACTGTATTATAGGAAGCACAGAACAAAGATCCAAAAAACACAAGAAAACCAGTCAAATGATTCATGTTTTAGAGAAGGGCTTTGTGAAAGATTGGTCAAGAAGGAACTCTGTGGCTCAGCAGAAGGAGTCTAAAAGAGGTGACTCCTAGGGAAGCTTATGGATCTCAAGGGAATGGAAACATCCTGATGTCAAAAAGCCCTACATGATTGTATGTTCACAGTCCAAAAGGCTGTGGACAGGAGTTAAGAAGAAGACTAGCTGAACAGCAGCAATTTTGCAGTACTTCTATATACAGAAGAATGCAAAGTATGGAAGAAATAGCCAGAGGTGGAAGTAGAGCCAAGCAGTAGTCAGGGAGGGGATCTCAAGGGCACTGGCAGTGGTACTGAGGTACAGAGCATAAGTTCTTTTGCCACAAACACATTAGTCTTCATTAGGCTCTCATCCAAATAATTAACCTTGTTTCAGATGACAACCACAAATAGAACTACAGAATCATTAATGTCCAACACCATTAACCAACACTGCCAAGTCCCACCATTGAACCACAGCCCTAAGCATCACATCTACATGTTTTTTGAAGACTTCCACAGATGGTGATTCCATCACTTCCGGGGGGGAGGGGGGACCCAGGGTGGGGAGGAGGGGGGATACCAATACTTGACCACACTTTCAGTGAAGAAATTTTTCCTAATATCCAATCTAAACTTTCCCTGGTACAACTGGATGCCACTTTCTCTAACCTTGTTACCTCGGAAGAGAGACTGACCTCCTTCTCTCTACAACCTCTTTTCAGGTAAATGTAGAGAGCAGTAAGGTTTCCCCTTTTCTCCAGGTTAAAAATGCCAGCTCCCTCAGCCATCTGTCCCAAGACTTGTGCTCCAGACTCTTCACCAGCTCCATTGTCCTTCTCTTGACATGCTCCAGCCCCTCAATGTCTTTCTTTCAGTGAGGGGCCCAAAACTGAATAAAAGGTTCAAGGTGTGGCCTCACCAGTGCTGAGTACAGGGGGATAATCTCTGCCTGGTCCTGCTGGCCACACTACTGCTGATACAGGCCAGGCCATCAGCCTTCTTGGCCACCTGGGCTGTCATTCAGAAAGACCTCAACAGATTGAAGAGATGGGCAGAGAGGAACCTACTGAAATTTAACAAAGGCAAGTGCAGGGTCTTGCACCTGGGAAAGAACAACCCCATGCACCAGCACAGGCTGGGGGCTGACCTGCTGGAGAGCAGCTCTGCAGAGAAGGACCTGGGGGTCCTGGAGAATAACAAGCTGTCCATGAGCCAGCAGTGCCTCTGTGGCCAAGAAGGCCAATGGTATCCTGGGATGCACTAGGAAGAGCATCACCAGCAGGTCCAGGGATGTGATCCTGCCCCTCTATTCAGCCCTGGAGAGGCCACATCAGGAGCACTGTGTCCAGTTCTGGGATCCTCAGGACAAGAGAGACCTGGAGCTCCTGAAGCAGGTCCAGTGGAGGGTTACAAAGGTTATTAAGGCTCTGGAGAATCTCTTACAAGCACAGGCTGAGTGACTTGGGCCTGTTCATCTTGAGAAGAGACAACTGAGAGGGGACCTCATCAATGTCTATCAGTATCTGAAGGGAGGCTGCCAAGAGGATGAAGCCAGGCTCTTTTTGATGATGCCAAGAAGTAGGACAAGAAGCAACAGGTGGAAACAGATGCACAGGAATTTCCACATGGATATGAGGAAGAACTTCTTTACTGTGGGAGTGACCACATATTAGGTTGTCCAATAAGGTTGTGGAGTCTCTCACTGGAGATACTCAAGAACCATCTGAATGCAATCCTGTGCCATGTGCTCTAGGATGACCTAGCTTGTACAGGAAAGTTGGACCAAATGACCCACTGTGACCCATTCTGTGACTGTGATTTTCTAACGGTCCAGCACAGGAAGCAGGTTACATGAAAATGGAATTTGGGCATATAAAAGCTCTTGTTGAAACAGACACTTTCTCATAAGTGATCAGGATAGTATGGACCTCTTACTCTTCAAGGATTTCTAAATCTAGCTTTGAATAATGCTGGGCATTAAATTTCTGATTTTTGCTAAAAAGTCTAGATGTTGGTCTGAAGGAATCGCATCAATTCAAAGCTTTATGCAATACTCAATTTCAATTTTTAATTTGCTTAAATTAAAATTCCTATTTATGCATCCTTACATCTCTTGCTTGTTATTATTTTTTCATTTGTCAACTGACCATTATAATAGCCCTTTCTTCATACTGTATCTTATTCAACCTACTTAACAGATAACTACATTTATCTAAACTTAAATCTGTTTACCTTACTCTCTACTTCTTTCCCTACTTAGCCCAGTTATATCTGTTCCTCTGTTTTGATCCCCTTTAGATTTTCACAGTGTGGTGTCCAGCAGTGTACAAAGCATCCTTCATGCATTCAGAACAGACAAGCTCTAGGAGGATAATCTGTCTGCTTTAATCAGCTAAGGCACTTTTCATTAATTTTGGTCTTTAGTCTCTTCTTTTCTCCCTGAAGGTGAAGGAGTTTGAGGTTGGTTTTTTTTTTTGAAGGATGAGGTTTCCAAAGGAAGTTACACTTTTTTCTCAGTCCCTGTCTGATTGATAGACAAAAGAGCTTGAGAAGGTAACTGGGCCCTAAGAGAGCATTAGTTCTGAGGCATAAATAGATATCTCTCACTTGGCAGAAATAACATAGTTCAAAAACTTATAATAATTTATGCTGTCTTTTTCTTCTCTCTCTTCTTACCAAATCACAGCATCATCCTTACTCCTCTACTATAAAACAACAAACAATATAGAATAAAAGCAGAAGGCTCTCACAAAGAATTTGGGAAAAGGTGGCAGAAATCCTCTCCAAACCAGCACATTAGAGAATAAAGTTTATTGTCAATAAAAGTGGAATTAATTACAGTTTCAATCTCTGGGCAAATGGTCCATTTAGACTAGAAACTGCCCATAAAGCTGAAGTGGTGCAGAGAAGTCCCTGCTCTAAAGAAACCCTTTGTTTCTAATGCCTGGGGAAATGGCAGCAAATTATTCACTGAAGTACAAGGCAGACTTTTTTAGGCTGTAACACAACTCAGCCTGTAGATACCCCAGGCGCCTGACCAACAAATCATACCAATTTTTCAGACTATAGTTGGGTACCTTTTATACAGGAAGTGGGATCACCACAGACCTTAGGAGGTGTCTTCAGTTTGCTGTGATCCCTGTTTTCCTATCCCCTACAGCAAGGTCAGTGAAGACCATGTAGAAAATTACATTTGCCCATGTCCCACATTGACTGCCAAGAGCTGCTTGGAATAAACAAAGGCAGTTTTGGTGCATGACCACGTTGCTCCTTCCTGTCTCCAGGCCACAGCTGAGTAAATAGAGTTCAATGTTGCATGATGAAGAAAGAAAGAAAAGAAGGAAGGTACCAGTCAGAATGAGTGAAAACTGGAATCCACAACTGCTACTTTGGTTGCTACCACAAATTACTGCATCTCAAGTTCCAGTAACAAATGAAGCAAATCGTGGAGTGTTTAAATCTGACCCCACAGCACAGGGCAGTGAGATACACACACTCTACCGCGCCCTTGCAGTGGAACAAACTTGCTCATAACCATACGCTTAAGGATGGAGATTGCAGGCTCCATGTTTATCATGTTCATTTACAGCTGAGCTAACACTTCGCTCTTCTACTAAAAAAGAACTAATAACAAATTCCAAAGTCATTTTAAAACAATAGCTCACTAAGAAGGAGCTTAACAGGAAGTACTTCGACCATTCAGCATAATTTTTGCTCTACTAGACTTCAAATTCTTGCCTAGCTTGTACTGCTACTGAGACCATGCCACTAGCAAAATCCTAACCCTTTCCTACAGATTGGATTGTCCTGTGAGTAGTTTATTGTCTTTTAGTGCCTGAGGCAGACTGTTTCTCATGTTTCAGAGTTATAGTGGAGGAAGAATTTTGTCCATGTGATACAGTCTTAGAAGGTACCATTTTCTGGATAAAAATGACCTACCTTGAGAAACATGGAGGCAGCTGCTTTGTACTTCCCTGGCTTTTAAGGCACATATTAAAGCTGTTTCTGGTTTGTATGTGACTAACACATACATCTGGAGTGATGTAAACTCCAGGAATACTAAATGATGTGTTAATGCTGCTGTCAGTGTTGTGCATGAAGTGTAGACACACCTGAAATATCTTAAAACCGGTTATCTTTCATAATGACAGCAGCCTAGACATAGAAGCCTGGAGCCCAGTGAAGGCTGTAAAATCTACCCAGGAAGCCAATAAATATTTAGGACTTAGCCTGAATTGCAGTCATTGCTGCTGTATCTAGGCTGCTTTCAGCACAAGAAGTAGCTAGCTACAACACTGTCACAACATTGTGACAGCTATAAAAATGCCCAAAGCAGTAGGAGACTATTTACTGGAGCTGGTGTATGAAATCTGCCCCAAAAAGTCACATTATTAGTTCCTCAGAAACACAAGGATTGCCTTGATGAATATACATTAAAGTTTCCTATTCCCATAATTTTTTATGTACAACCAGTATCCAAGCAGACTGGAGCCCTGAGCAATGTAGTAGTCCCCTTTGAATTATGGCAGGACACACAATTTCCACAGTTGTTTTTCTACCACATGAAGTCATTCAAGAGACATAAAGGCATAAAGCTGTAAATCGGCCTCCTTCAAATATAACAGAGAACAGCCACTTTTTTTTTAAGTGTTGGAAGAGTCTTTGCTGGCCTTTAGTTTTTTAGTGTTTCTGGTGTAAGTACCACATATTTAGGATTCTCTCTATATCCATGAAGGATTGCAACCTTGTCGAAAACAACAAAAAAACCCAAAAGCCCCGCAAAATAAAAGTCTATGTGTTCTCATGTTGTCTACAGGAACTACAGTCTTACAAAAAAATGAACATCAACATGAGCATTGATAATACTGCAACTTCACAAGTATCATCTGGCTGGTAGGCTAAACCCTGCACATGCCTTCTTCACAGGATACCTATGGCCTAATTTCCTCCATACATCTAGTGCTAATAACAATCAGAAAGCCAAGAATTCTAGGGAAATTAATCCATGGATAGGACTGAGAATGTTCATGTAAGACATGTACAGCAGGATTCATTTTGAAGTGTACAGAGAGCTTCTACAATCATTAAATCATAGTCTAAAGAGTGTAGGGAAATCAGAAGAAAACTGAGAGAGACCCACTTGTTACTTCTAAGCAATAGGAAAATTCTCTAAAAGCCAAAGATTGATGCCAGGTTAGATAAAAAACAACTTAATTTCTAAAGGAAGATTTTCTAGTGAATAGTTTAAAGAAGATAATGGTAAATTCTGTATCATGGATCAACATAAGAACCTGGTTTTTACATGGAGTCTTGGGCGTAAGTAGCTTTAACTACTGTGGCTTTGTACCAAGTCTGGCTCAATCTCATTATATACTAGCATATATTATTTTTATATTCTATACATTTTTTAACATTACTAGCATGTACATTACATTACATTACATACATTACTAGCATGTATTTTCTTATTTTAACAACTGGATGCATTAACTCTGTCTTCCTGATGATGAAGTTCAACATGCATCTAAGCCAACCTAAACTTTTACTCCTGCTAAAAGGGACAGGCTCACTCCTCTTTCTCCTTTCCCATCACTTGCTGGTGGCCACCTGGTTCTGAACCACCCCTCTATCAGCTCTGGCACTCAGCAGGCCTCTTGCTGAGAAAATTCAACTTTTCCCCTGGGCTAGTGAATTGCACTGGCTCTCAGAAATATGTGATGAAAGCTCATGCAAAGCAAGCTGTGGAAAAGCACAGCCAGGTGCAGGAAAGAGGGAAGGAGGTGGATAAGGTCGGCAGATTCACCCCTCCTCAGCAGAGAAAAACAGTTAGATAGGCTTAAGTAGTTCCCTGCTTAAAACGTTTTAATCCTTAAAGTGCAGGATGTATGCAAGGCAATGTCATGGGATTAGTGATCCTCCTAATCAAAAGCAGGTTCAGCTTTACCTGCTGTACTTGGACCCTGCCTGCTGTGATGGTTTGTATCAGACACATTTAAGACAGAACTTTTGGCATCTTTACTATCCAAGAAAGCAGATGAATTCAGGTTACTCACAAACCTACTCTTTTCACTGACTGATTCCCAGATGGAATCCCAGGACATCCTCAGGAAAGGACCCCAGAAGCCTTTCTGTCTAACATGACATGACAGCAAAACCAGACAGAGTAACTGAAGAATGCACAGAATTACTACAGTTTGGCTCAGATAGAAAGGTACCTTCAGCAACTGGCTGCACCCTGGATTGCCTCTCCTAATCTGTGAGAATAGGAGCAAAAACCTGCCAGACACAAGGGAAGGGTGCTGCTGCAGGTGAGCGGATGTTTTGCACTCTACAAAAGGAGCATGGCTGCAAACAGCAGACTTAGGTGACTCCTGTTGACAATAGCTAAAAAGAGACAGTTTATGATGTGAAAAAGCAAAGACTGAAAGAGATTTAGTGAGATTTGCTTGGAGCAACCTATGTCCGCTCAGGATGAATATAGTGGAGAGCTAAGCAGACCGACCTAAAAAGATTTGTTGGGGGAGTGCTGCAAGAGAGAACGAGGAGAGAGGATTAGCACTGTGATTGAGCAGGAAGCTAGTTTTGAAGTACTCGGGTAAGAAGGAAAAGATTCAGCTGTAGTTGATGAAGAATGAAGTCATATGTTCTGAAGGTAGCCTGGACAGTTCATACGAACTGAGGTGGGTCCATTATGGGTAAAGCTTGTAGCACCCTATTTGAGCAAGCTAATGGTTTTTTAAAAAAGCTAAATCTTCTAGATGGTGTGATTGTTTTCCTGCACTTTGTTCTTGAGCCTTCTTATCAATAAACCACTTGCCAGATTAACAGAAACAGAAAATGAATTTATACAGAACTGCTTCAATCCCATCCCCAGAATCCAAATTCTTTCTGTTTATACAAATGTTAATCATTCTCTAGTCTCTTTCAAATGCCCCATAATTACCCTTTAGTATGAAGTGTTTCATGTGGCAGCATTACTTCAGCTTTGAGTGGATGTTACTCAGGGCACCATGAGCTGTGCCAAAGGTACAGCCCAAGGCTATCATTTGGCGTGCTTATGTGGCTAACATGGCACATCCACAAACTGAAAAATTCAAACTTTCATTAGAAACATAAAGAAAGTTTTCAGCTCTCATGGTTGTAAAGAAAACATCCCAATATTGGAAGAGTTTAACTGATGCAGTGTGTTATTCCTGAATCCACAGAAAATCTGAAACATGATTGAAGTTTGATCTTTTCCCTTTAGGAACCTAAACGCTATACCCAATGCAACACTAAAGACAATGTTAACTCTTTAATTTCTTGTTTTAAGTCTAGAATGGGACTTTGAATGTGGTTTGGGCTTAAAGAATTCAGAGTTCCTAAAGTGCAAGAACAGCAAACATTAAGAAAGGAGAAGCAGCCACAACTTCTGGCAGTATTTCCAGAAGCAGAAAAAGAAGATAGAAGATGACAAACAAAAGAGTCTGGTTTAAATTTTCCAGTACATAGTTGACTACAGGAACCAGATGGTGACTTAAATGGACAATCAATTTTTTTCCATGCAATGTTCTTTAACATTTAAAAAGAAAAATCCATGCATATTCCAAAGCACGTATAATCCTACAGATATGCTCAGCTCACTGAGTATGATCTCTAAGGACATCCAGCTTTCTCTAAAGGACATAGGCCTAGTCTTGTGGACTACAGTATGAGAATGTATGACTACCCATCATGTTTCAGAGGCATAGTAAACCCAGACCAAAACAATGCAAGACAGATAAATGGCTTTATCTGTTTAAAGACAGATAAACTAGAAAAGTAGAAATAAGGTACCATTTCAGAGTGAAAGTAACTTATAACATTTGACATGTTTTGTATGTGTCCACTATGAAATTGTTTTTTCCTTTCACTATAATGTTACTAAAGACATAACTAGCAGATCTCCCCACCTATAGGTGGTTCAGCCTGCTTTTATCTTGTTCAACAGTTGACTTTTCCTCACTTTGAGAAGTTTTCAGTCACTCATGTAGAAAATAATCAATCCAATGCCAGAGCTAATTGGTCTTGTAAACAATAAGGAGAAAACATTCCTGTTGAAGTTCTGGCCATCTGGGGGGCAGACTGCTCAACCACTTGAAACAGGACCCACAGCACTCTTAATAGTGAAGTACAGGAATGCCAGCAACACTTCACTGAAGGGGACCATCAACATTTCCCCAAGCTCTCAAACAGCAGCAGTAATCTTTAAACAAGATGTGGATCAGCCTCTACTCAAGAAAACAAGTTGTCATTAAGCTTAAGATCTTCAAAACAACTGAAGAATTCATGGCTACACATCACGAGATGGGCAGAGTAAATGGGCAGGTGGTATGCAGCTGTATTTCATTCAATGTAGGACCTTACACACAACCCCTCCTCCCTCGGATATGTACTAGGACTAGTGAATATATGGCCAGTCTTCAATTAGTGTTTGGTATTTCCTTTCTGCTTTGGCAGCCTCAAGAAATACAGCTAGCTGGCAGACAGCTCATCTGCGTCATGTACACAGGATCAGGGAGCAGAAGAAAACTATGACATTGACCTAAAACAAAAAGGAGGTAGAGGATAAGGAGGACACACAATGAACTGGAAATGCTGCAGACTGCTGTAGCAATGTAAGATCAAAGATTTCCTTGATTTCCAGTTTCTTTCCAGACAACCTTTTCAGGAAACATCAGTGAAAGGTTCCAATGAACCAGTGCTGGTAGAATCAGGTATTTTCAAATATGTGTTCATATGGCAGAAGATGGCACGTAAAAGCATGAAATGCAACAGTCAACAATTTTCTCAGAACAATGAATAAAACAGGAATTTTTGGACTTTCCTCTTTTAGTGACTTCTTTGGAAGAAGCATTCAAAGAACAGTGTAGCTGCTACAAGCACCCAATAGAAGAGAGGCAAATAATTTCAGCATAATTTATATCAGGATAGCCTTGAATGTCTCTTCCTGACCCTGTTCCACATCAACTCTTAACTAATCTACTGCAAAGTTTTGAACTGCACCTTCATCAACAGCTGTCATCACAGCAGGCATTCTGATACTGCTTCTCTGAAACACATCCATCATGAGCCCAGCCATGAAGGAGACAAGTTCAGGCATGTGAAGAATGGAGAATTCCACATGCCACCAAGAATGCCGCCAGTATGCAATTGCACAAAGCAGTCCACCCACTGAGGTTGAAACTCAAGAAGCTGGTTGTGATCCACAAAGCACTGAAGGATCTAGAACGTTTTTCTCTGTGCACTTGTGTTCACCTAGAGCCATTTGACTACCTGACATAAACATGCATCTTCCAAGAACTGAAAGCCACCAGCAGGCCTGGCTATTCTTTTACTTTACTGCACAGTGTATATACTAGAGGTTTACACACAGGCTATGCAGTATAATTCCAAGTACCCAGACTCTGGGCTAGTTTTTTCCAATTTTCTTTTACAAATTATAATTCCTAAAAAACAGTCTGAAAGGAAAGAGCATTGTTTTTAGGAGCCTCTGAGTAAACAGAGTATCTATTCATAAAAATAAGTATGATATGTGGACCCATGCTTGGACAGTGTTGTTTAGTCATCTAAAATGCTCTTAAACACACCAATATTGAGTCTCTTTTGTGAGTGTGAAAACTTAAAAAGAAAATTAACCTCAAACAAAGCAAATCTATAGGACAACCGGCTGGAGAAAGGTAATCTGGTTAATGACAAGACTGAAGAAGTCATCATTAGTTATTTAGAGGGAAATGCAGTGGAGCATGTAAGCTTCACAGAGAATGCTTGGAGCCCATTACAATATCAATGAGCTAGATTAATGATTGTAAATGACCACCACTACAGAACTGGTCTGAATACAGAACAGAATGAATGCACTAGGAGAAACCTGAAACAACAAGGCATCCAACTGCCCCTTTTAAGGGTATGCTTTTGGCTAAGGTTCTGTAATGTCCCTTGATTTTAACTCTTAAAATACTCTAGTGAGCTATGTGTCCAAAAAAATATTTTTTTAAGACTGAAAAGAGAGAGGAAAAAATGTTAGTTTTCTCTGTATTTCACATGGAGAAATACATATGTAATAAGAATTTAACACAGATTTATTTTTTTAATTAAAGAAAACCCTTTTTAAATGTTTCTTTAAGAAAATTCTAAATTTTTCCATTAATCCTGAAAGTCTTTTATGGACATCATGCATCTTTGTCAAAGTTTAACTTAAATGCCACCTATTTTACAGCTAAATAAAATTCCATGGACCATCTACCATGAACCACAGGTTAAGGATATTTTGCTGAACGAAAGATCAAGCAAATGTCCTAAATATTGAAGCATTATGCCCTAACACTGATGCTATGCATATATTATGGTAATCAGAGAAGTGTAAAAAATTAGACAAAAGAGCAAATTGTTGCAGAGAGAGAAAAGGACACTTTCTTCTTGTTGCCCAGTGCTTTCTGGAGGGGAATAAAAGGCAATCTACTGGAAGACAACTGCAGAGAGGAATCCTTACTGTAATCCTGAAAAATGAAATACTGAAAAATGAATTCATTTGTGTAATCCTTTTCAGCCTCATAAAGAGGTCAGGCTCTTCAAGATCTTTGTAAGGATCTTTATAGCAGGAACAATAAAAAGGAATATCACTTAACCGATTAGTTGTGGGATGATAACAGAGTGAACAAATTATTTTCACTAGATATAATATGCAAGTGATTTCTCCTAAAGGAAGCATGATCAGTTTTCTGTAGAATCCTGCTGTGATGCAGGCTACTGAGAAGACAACAAAAAAAGAGGAACAAGACACCATCTCTAAAAGATGTAGGACTGTCCTTAGTTGGAACAGAAGATGGCAGGAGTACTAAAACCCCACAGCTACTGCTGACTAACCCATCAATAGCAACAGTCAGTGAGATGGGCCATCCACAGTGAGAAACACTGTATTAACCTCTACTAGCAGCTGGGGTCTCAGCTACATTGCTTTAACACAACTGTACTCTTTGTGGTTTCACTTACATTTTTTCATCTCCCAAGCAACAATATCCTGACTGTTCAGCAAAAAAAGCCATCATGGAAAGGCAAGTATGGTAAACCCTCAGAGGAGGAGTGAGATGAAAGCTGCTCTTTAAGCATCTCCAGCCATTGAAGACTTAGAACACACATGTTCCTTTTATTTCCTGCAACATTTGCCCTTTTTTCCCATTCAATGTTAAGGCTTATGGAGCAAGTCTGAAAATCAGATGGTGCAAATCGTACAGCCATATAGCTGTAAGAAGTACTTAAATGTAATGTATTTCAGCATGTGTTCTTGACTCAAAGGAAATGTGCTGCATCTTTCAAAGCAAAGCTTGAAAGCTGAGGTCCTATTTGCTCCCTGCAATTAGAAATATTTCTTAATACTGCCCTGATGGGGAAAAAAATTTCTTCCTGGTGTTTCTGGCAAAAGAACTCCATCTCAATTCACTGTGTCAGATGTAGCTGTATTTTAGTAATACTTCATGTGAAGTGGATGATAAAAAGGGGATGCTATACCAATGTATTAATTCATACTCCTCTCACTTTCATGTCACGTTTAAAGGTAGCATCCATCCTTTCAGTTGTCTTTCACATAAGTTATCTTCTGTCTGGATCTGTTTCAGGCTTTGCTGTGCCAAGTCCCCACCTACATGCAGTACTAAGGGCTCCAAAACTAGTAGTGCTAGCTCTTGAGAGATTCAAGATCAAATGAAATTATTAACACACAGGGGATCCAAAGTGAAAGCAAAAGTACCCCATCTCTAAGAATCCTCAGAGATGTTCAGCAGACAAATGCAAGAGACAGTTCCTCAGTTATTAGAAAAATACAGAGAGTGACTCTTTGGACTGGAGAACATGGGTCCACATGCCAAAACAAGACTTAACTGATCCTGGAATTGGAAACAGGAAGAATAGGGGCCTTTAGGATTCATGCTTGTGGGCAAAAAACAATGACGAAGTTCAAGGTTTCTAAATTATCTCCACTAAATGGGATATGTTTGGAAAGTCACTTTGCATGACATGTTTATCAAGGGAAAAAACAAATCTTCTCACTATTTACTTTTGTGCTTTCCTTTTAGGAGGATGTTTTCTGGGGTTTGGTAAAGAACAAACAGATGAGTGCTACAAAGGGAAATAGACTGAGAGCCTTTATGTGTACATCTCATTTTCACTTGCAGCTTTGTATACACAGCTGTGACCAGAACAGACTTTTGCTGAATGAAGGACACACAGTTCTGCAGCCACTGCCACAGCAAAAGGAAGACAATCATTACTTGCTTTGCAGTTAAGGTTTGAAATAACAAATCAGTGAATTATTTGGAAATTTAATTAGCTTTTCTTCTGATTTCCTTTTCTTTTTGAACTGCTGTCTGTATCACTCTGAAGTCTTTCCATGAACACAGTGTGGATTTGAAAGCTTTCAGAGCTAGAGAGATTAGATTCTCATTTCAATGTCCAAGTAAAAAAGTTAACTATTCTAGATGTTAAAAAGAAGCACTGAAAATACTTTCTATTATACCTATTAGGAAACAAAAAGAAAACCATAAAACTGCCAGAAGTGTCTTATAAGCAGGAGTATGTGGAGATGCAGGAGCAGATTTCTTGTTGCAGTAATGTGCCTTCAGATGCAAAATAGGTATAGAGACATAAGAGTTCTGACTAGAAAATATAAGTATAACATATTCTTTTTCTTTTCAGTATTTTAGTATTTCTAAGTGTGAATAATACTGGTCACCAACACAAGATGATGTAACATCAAACAGCCATATCTGACTCAAAAATGTCCAAAAGCTATAAGAAAAAAAATTAATTAAGGAATAAATTTAAGCAGGCAAAATAGTATCTAGAATGTTTAAACAGAAAAAGTATTTATGTTTTTCTCAAAAGAGTGATGATGTTCACCTCAGGGATTGTTATATTTGCCACAGATGAGACACATAGCTGCACACAGGATGTTTGGGATCCCATCATATTTTTCTCCTCTGCCTAGGAATACAGGAGAAGAACATAGTGGTCTAATTATTCATGTTTAGGCATTTTACAACAGGTTAAAAGTTGATATGTAACATTATAAACAGAGATCTGTAATTCTTTTACGAACTTTGCTATCACAGCCTACAAGCATTAATGGGAATAGAAAACACGACATGAATGAACAATCTAGAGAATTGAAAAGCTACGAAAAGACCAAAATTGATATTGTTCCCAGAAATCTGATATAGCAGTTACAAGACACTAGTACATTTGCATGTTTCAGGTAGAAAAGCCACATCACTTTTCTATGCCGAAATTGAAAACAAACAAACCAACCCCTAAGAAACAAAGTACTGGCACTCTCAATTCCCCAAAAAGGTAGAGATCCCTTGGAGAAAGAAAATGGTTACCTGACAGGGAAAACCCAGTGATCTGAGATACAAATACAAACTAACATAGAGAAGTGAAATAAGAAAGTGGCTGGAGAAATTCTACATGATCCTCAGGTGGAAGATGACAGCGTACATAATAAACAAGGCCACATAACATTTGCTTTCAACACTTTTCTCTAGGGAGACTTGGAGAACCTGGCACTGGTGTCTCAGAGAGAATGTACATTTCAGTCACACCAACTAGAGGATTCTAATTTAGGAAACGGGACTGCAGAATCAGGAACACAGCAGACAATAAGAAAAATCATAATTACTTCATCCTGCATCAGTCTGACACTGAAAAAGAATACCTGATATTATTACACAAGGGAAGGTCAGAGGTTCAGCCAGTCTGGTGATTGTGACACAGCTTATTTCCCACTGTGCACGTAGCCATACTGGTGTGTTGCACACAGCAGAAGTCTTGCCATTTCTTAAGGCAATGATTGTAGTGCTTTCTTGCTCTGAACATTAGCTAGAGCTGAAGTAGAACAATAAGGCAAAGAAATTTGTTTCCTTCTATTTACCTAAGACAGGCACAATCTCCTCCTCGACTCTTAAATTATGTCCCCGAGACTTCTCACTTGGAAAGCAGAAGGCCTTGGGTCAGATGAGACTCTGCTGTCACAGAATGAAAAAGGAATTAGAGTACCTAATGTATTCAGAGACCTAGAGATACACTGCTGCCTGTTCAGTATAGAACATCCACAGGACAGAGTCATGCATTTAAGTCAGCTACCCAACACTAACTAGATCCTTCTGTTATGGGTCTGGTCTCAAAATGCTGAAAATTTTCTTCATTAATTTGACTGGGGAGATTATTGCTGAAAGCCTAAATTAAGAATTATTGCTAACTGAAGGGATGAGAACCAAATGAACAGAAACCTCAATGAAGAGATCTAAAAGCACAGCAAAGCAGACAGTTACCAGAGTTCTGAACAAAACCTCTGTTTATTAAACTGGCTAGTATTTAAATTTTTAAAATTTAAGGACATATGTGTTTCTATTTCTAGGGTTTTCCTTGTCTGTTCTAAGACAGATCATCCTGTGAAATTGGAGCCCAACATTAACTGTACAGAAGGAAGGTCTTTAAGTGATAGTACATGATACCACATTTAACAGTGTTCCTGTGCCAATCTGCATAATGAGTGGGGGATGAAAAGCAATCGTTTTTCTTCATGTACAGCTCAGCGAGGACAGTTCCAAGCCTGCCACACAAAACTGCTTTAATAATGCAATCCAGTGCCTTTGATTTGAGGAACACGCAAAAGAATAAACAACCTATTAATCTAAATTTTCTCATTTGCCTGAAAGTACAAAGCAGCAATGAACAAACCTCTTGGCTACATTAAGTGTACTGAAATGCAAAACTGCTTCTTTTCTCACCCTACAGTTACTCAGGAGAAATAAGGGGAGACAAGAGGGGAAGAAGAGAATAGGCAAGGGAAGCAGAAATGGTTTTAATATAAACTGCTCAGTTAAAAGACAGGGCACACCAAATTCTGAAGGAGGGCTTTCAAGTATTGCAACACGAAGGCACTTTAATACAAGTGGATATGACCGAAGATGAGTGCTAGAGATAGCACTACTTAGTAAAGAGAAAGAATCCTCAGGCTAACCAGCTCTGAATTGAGCTGGTACTGTCAAGACTAAGGAACCACTGGTAATAGCCTGAATAATGTTTTCAGTGGTTTTGTTTGTTTTGGGAAGCTTCAATACAAAATACAGGTGAACACCTTGATTAATGTTAGTCTCCTGACTGTCTGCAGTGGTGTGTTTTGCTCTGTTATTTCTAACGTACTTGCAGTCAGCAGAGGTGCTTTCATTATCCATCCACTAATTTTAACATCTGAAACAGAATTATTCTAGAAGCACTGTCAGTCTGACTCAGTCCAAGTCTGCTGTGCTCAAGCACTATGAGTGTGGTTGGAGGATATGTTCAGGCATTTGGCTAAGAAGTTTTGGCAAACATTCTCGGTTCCCCTAGAGCCTTTTTCACAGTTCGAGAAGGGCAGAGATATATTAAAGTTGCTTGTCAAAGCAACTTCATTACATCTGTGGTCTGAGTTAAACATGCATAGGTTTGTTCAAACTCTTTTCTGTATGTATAGCAAATTATAACATGTATAGAGAGTTAGGAAAAAGAATAAAGCTACTTCATTGGCTGCAGCACCAGTGTGCTTTAGGAAAAAAAATAGAAAAAATATTCTGACAACTTTGGGATGAACAGAAGAATGATGAACTGAAAAACTGCCAGTACCTGTACCATAGAGGATTTAGTATCTGTCAGTTAAGCATCCATAATACTTTTCATATGGAAAGTTCAGGAAAATACTAAAAATACCTGCAACCAGGATGTTTTTGGTAAAATGCTATGTGAGCCAATAAACAAGTCATCTTTCTGCTTTGGCTCCCACTCTTCCACATGCAGTTAAAGCCAGACAAGAGAAATTCAACAAGCTGTTGATAGCTTATGCTACAATTGCAAACAAGAGATTCAAAGTTATATATAAATTGTTTTCTGAAGAAGAGAAGTTTGATGGTGTTAAGAGCAGGTCTGGCCTACCAGGCCCTTTATAACACCGTCAGACAAAGCTGTAATACAAACAAAGATTTTATACAGTGTTTCTACTGCAAAGGGAAGTCTTATTCTCCCTTACATTTCATTCCCATCCTCTCCATTATTCCAGCACAGCTGCCTATACTGCCTCATTATGAACAGGACAAGAATTAATGAAACTGAAAAGAAATTTCTTTTTTACAGGTTATTTTTTGTTTGGATCAGCTCTGTGCAGTCTTCACTCCACAGCCAACTGCACCCCCACACACAAAGGGAAGAAAATCAGGAGTAGAGAGGAAGGCAAGGACTACTCCTTCTCTAATCATGCCAACCTAACAGTCTATCTGGCCACAGGCTCAGTTGCCTTCCTTGGGAAGAAGCAGTTTCCTTGCAAGCAACCAGCACAGCTAACCACAGGACTTCCAGGCAGGCAAACTCTTTTCTCCAGTGTCTGAAAGCAATGCATCACCTTCTTCAGAATATGATACAAAAATGTCCCTATCTCCAAAGCACACAGGAGGGAATGACAGACAATGCTTTATAAATGATAGTACCTGAAATTAAAAAATGTGACTGAAATCCATAATATTCCTGCTAAAAAAAAAGAAGTCAATGCCAGTGCAAAAGCAGGAAATTAATCTCCTGGAGAGTAAGCTTAACTATCTCCTGCATCACACAATTCTAAATCATTAAGGAAATAGCTTATGGTTATTAGAGCTAGAGCATTAAAGGAATAAATCATTCTGAATTTATCTACTGAAGAATCTCTCATAAGAGTAAAATCTTGAACTAAAGTTACTGAATAAGTGTCAGGTGCCTCCAATTATATCCTGCAGTAGCCACTGTAGTAAAGAAATTTAAGGTCATCTTAATTAAGGACAAATGAATCTTTAACCAGTCACTTTAGCACTCAGCAGTGGAGTATGAGTCTCTATTTTGTAGCATCAGAGACTGCATTTTATTAAACAGCACTGGAACATCCCTTGCTCTGGGCAAAAAAGTCATTAGTGCAGCTAGTTCCACCCCCTCTTATGCGTTTTATGTATTTGACTTGGAAAGGTGCATCTTCTTCAAAAGTGCCATGTTTGCCTTAAGGTATTCCAGACAAGTCAATTTTCTTTCCTAGTAATGGGAGCACATAGCCTTTTGAAGTTTTGGAGTTTGTTGGTTTGGGTGGAATTTTTTTCAAGAGTTACTCATGACTATCAGGTGGTTGAAAGTGTGATAATTAATTTTGAAATTACCAGATTAGATTTCTCTGCAGAGAGTGGGTTATTAATAGCTAAAGAGTTCAAAATTCTGAAAATCCACCCACAGTTGAACTGAGATGCCAACATAATGCTTACTTTGCCTTTGCTGTCAGCTTCTATCATTTAGGAGACTTATTATTCAGCTTTATATATGGCAAACATCATTACAGCAAACCATTCTGACTTGAGTAAACTGAAAAACCTGCTTTTGGATCTTCACAGTTTAAAAAAACTTACTTTACACTCAATAGAATAAGATAATGATGAGCAGAGATAAATCCATTCATAGAAAATAGGAGTCTATTAGAAAACTTTAAGAAAACTATTAGAAAACTATAAGCCTTTTAGAAACTTTATGGCATTGACTAAGCACTGAATTTTTCATCTTATGTTACAAATTCCTGTAACTGAAACTGAAATTTTCCCCTGTTTACTCCTTCAGATATTTTGGAAGTCATACAAAGAATAGAACAAGGCTTTGTCCAAGCTGTTACCTAATTTTATGCACAAGTTATAAGATGAACAAAGAAGAACCACCTGCTATGAAATTTGTTCAGTATATGGAATACATGGCAGTACATGGAGTAAGAAGGCTGTTAGTATTCATCTATTATTTCAGTAATGTAAGACTTTGTTTATCTCAAAAAAAACCCTCAAGAAAAAGCCATTTAAAAACATGACAGTAATACAACATTGCAAATATCAAAAAATGCTAAAATCAGGAATGTGTAATAAACTACCTCAAGTCTGTATAAAATATAACAATACCTCCATTATGCAAACACTCTTTTGAAGCATGCTATTATCGATTTTCTCCTAGTTTCTTCATAATATTCTTGCATACTTAATACAAATTCCATTGTCACAGTGCTGCCAAACATCTTTATTGACATATTTTTTGTATTATACTTTATTTGGATGAAATATCACATATTTCCTTATGAGAGGACAAGGAGGGGCAGGGACTGATCTCTTCTCTGGGCTGACCAGAGACAGGATCCGTGAGAATGGCCTGAAGTTGTGTCAGGGGAAGCTTAGGTTGGATATTAGGAAAAGGTTTTTCACTCAGAGGGTGGTTGGGCACTGGAAGAGGCTCCCCAGGGAAATGGTCACAGCACCAGCCTGACAGAGTTCTAGAGGTGTTTGGACAATACACTTGGACACCTGGTGTGACTCTTGGGGCTGATCCTGTGCAGAGCCAGGAGTTGGTCTCAATGAACCTTATGGGTCCCTTCCAACTCAGCATACTCTGTGATATATTCCTTTCCAAAAGGTGCACAGCCTACCCAGGATGAAATTCAGATAGTGGGAAAGATTAAGTTCTCTGCCAAACATTGACAATATTTTAACTACCTTTCTGTTACATTTCAAGTGGAAGATTCAAGTAAAATTCATCTAATATTAGCATAAATATTTTTCATAGAATCCTCAGCAGTACAAAAATAAATAATACAATGTAGAAAAAAAACAGCAGCAAACAATACTGAAAAGCCAGGAATCTGCAGAAAAATGAGAAGAGAAACAAAATGAAGCTGGTAAAAAAAAAATCAGGGGAAAAAAGACAAAGATAATGATATGCGTATCAGGAGAAAACTGTAGTAATGATAGTCCTCTTGACATTTTGCTACATGGGGGGAAAAATAAGGTAGTGTTCAGAAAAAGCATGTGCTTTTAATCTGATATATATCATCCTTCTTTTTCTGCAGAATCCAAAACATTTTCCATTTCAATGATAATTTGTGAGGATGTCAGTAGTGGAGTGGTACTTAACATATTAAAAAATTAAAAGCAGATGTTCATAATTTCTGTGAGAATTTTGAAGAGGGTTGGCTGACAAGCTCTCAGCACTACTGAGAAGTGATTTTCAAAGACTAAAACACCTGGGAAATTTTACAGAACTAGAAAAAAGCTGAAGTCACTTCAGCACTTAAAAATTCTAAGACGGCAGTGAAGTGCCTACCCAACAAGAGCACACAGTATATTGATGAGAGCAAGGATGGGGTCAAAATAACACTTAAAGTACTGCCACCAGCTGAGATAACCTGGGCATCTGTGCCATGGCCACTTTGATAGCACTCCCAAACAAAATATCCAAACAGGAAATATTGCATTTTATCAATGATAACTGATAGCTATGAAACATGAAGAAAAGTTCCTTGGTGAATTTAGCAATCTTTTCAAAGGGGAACACAAGCCTAGGTGTAAAAAAGCATCAAAAAACACATTTTCTGAGCTATTACACTTCAAATAAACAATACTGCGATTAAAAATTTTGAGTTACCCAAAAGGACAACTAGCTACATTAACTGTTACATCTCAAAATAAGGAGGAGGACACTACTTAGGAGATGTATTTCTCTTGTGATCCCCAAGAATACCTCCTCAGTACTACATTTTAAAGCAGTTTTTCAATTAATGGCCTAGAAGAGAAAAAGAATTAATTATGACATCTGTGAGTCATATACAAACTGAGGAAACTAAAAATTTAAAAGGAGTGAGTAGTAACATGAAAAAAACCTCATGGGCTCACAGGTAGCTTAGAGTCTTATAGGTGAAACACTGTATCTAGAAGTAAAGAATACAGAGGGGTACACCCAGGTAAATAGTTTCTACAAAGACAGGTAAAAAAGGTGGTCACGAGAAATGCTCAGAAAAATGCAATTAGGAAAATGATATGGTCCTGAGATGAGTGAACACAGCAGTGTCAAGCAGAAAGGCTCAGTTACCAGCATTTGACCAATCTGAAATGCCCACAGCTCTTGAATGATGGTTGAATTGAAAAGGAGTCAGAAGTGCTGCAGGAATGATCACGTGCTTACAAAACATGCCTCACAGAGAGAGGGCCAAGGTGATAATTTACTTAACTTGTCAAAACCAAGAATATGGAATTGACTTCAGCATACGAGCGAAACACTTAAACCCCTTCATAAAGTTAAAAAAAAAATCAGGTGAAGATACTCACACTGTTAAAGACTGCCACAAGTTGAGATTGTAGTAGTGTACTCAGGAATCTGATTTTACAGGTCCCAAAAGAGATGTTTCAGTTCAAAATCAAGTAAGTCCTAGTAAAATCTGACTTCCAACAGAACACACAAGTCACCAATAAACAAGCTTCCTCCCCCATCAGGACAATTTCTTTCTCACCTGGCCCTTCCATCTTCACAGGCAACTGTCCTCTCAGCAGCAGCAGTGTGGAGTGTGCACAAGGGCCACCCTACTGCATGTCTGCAGAACAACTACACATGGCTCAGCCTTCCTGAGGAAGGTGTCCCAGAGCAGGCAGTTTGCAGAAGCAGTCCTTCCCATGAAAACTCAGTACTTCATGGGGACCGGGCTGCAGGCCAGCCTAATTGCTCTGGCAGCACCAGCAGCTGACTGCTTCCTCCTGCTATTTTTCCCAGGGGCCCTTTGGCCCCTTCAGGCTCACATGACTTAATCAAACCTGAATGCCCTTCTGGAAGATATGCAAATTATTTTACAGTCAGACAAAAGTGTTTTGGCTCAATACTGGTGTTACTAAGTGAAGTTTAATGATGTGCTATACAGGTCAAACTTCATGGCCTAATGGTACTTTCTGGCTATAAACTCAACAAGTGTATTACTCTCTAAAGGAGGTTTTAAAGCAAAATATTAATATATTCAGAACATGACCTAATTAGACTAAACTAAATATCAAAACAAAGCAATACGACCTGTATTTAAGGTCAGGTTTGTCAACACTGGGATTATTGCATTTAGAAGCTGTTGGCAGTTTGAGTTCAGCCATGGGTGCAGAGTACCACACTCAGCATTCCACCTCTCTGTGACCTCGCACTGGCACATTTCAATGTGCTGTGCTGGGAGAAAACTAACTCAAGCAGCAGAAGTACTGAATAGTTTGCTGCCAATTTAGCATGCTGAGACAGATCAGCACAAGATGGAACAAGTGCTGGAGCTGCCATGAGAAGGATGCAAGAAGGCAGTACCTCACTAGCCAGCAATTAGATCAGGTTATGCTGACATGGTACTGCAGCCTTAATTAAGGCATTAGTAAAGTCTCAGATGCATTCAATTCTGAGAAGACAACACCTTCAGTTTCCAATTTATCTTAGGCATATGACCAGAATAGGTCTCTTTTTCCAGTCTAGCTCTTACCACAAGAAACTGAATCACAAGGATATCTTAAATGCTGAGCCTTTTTCCAGAGCAAAGTAGAATAAACCAAATATAAATGTTTCATAGCCACATGAAGCATTGTGGTTTGGTTTTAAAGTCATTTAAAAAAATTACTGTGAAGAAAGAAAAATCATATTGCTTCCAAGGTAATGAAAGTACAATTTCTAAAAGAACAGGTGTCAACTTGCAGTATTCCTGAGCAACCCGTTTGCACTGTGGGGTGAAACATACAGTCCTGTATATTTCCTTTATTTACATTAAAGATACAGTGTGGGATCATAACATGCATTACTGGCAACAGCACTTAACTGAATATTGGACAACTCTATGGGACACACAGATGTACCTTCTTGGGTTCTTTCATCTGGTAAGATCAACTGGAAAAAACCAAGGACACTACAAGTAATGCAAAGATAAGGATAGTGTCCATTGTTCTCGTTACAATAAGGCTTCTGGGATAAAGTGCCAAGCATTTAACTGGATGCAGGGATCAGTTCTTTCTAAACAATAATGGTATCTCTACCTTATCCAGACAGCTGCATGTCCTTGCATATATTAATAGAATTAATACTACACAGAACTCAAAATAATTTGTTGTTTATTTACAATCACCTTTCTCACATACTAATGAGTGGCACCAGCTCTTCAGAGGGAGAATCTGCTTTTCTTGCCAATGGGTCTTTGGCAGACTCTGCCCTCAAAATAGAAGATTTCAGGGAGGGACTGAAGCAAATGAGAGGGAATGCACGAGAGGATAGTATGATACGAGAAGAATGTTTGTAATTTTACATGGAGAAAACTCAGCTGCCAGTTATTCAGACGTTTGAACTCGCACAGATACTCTGCTGTTCCATCAACAAAAGGTATTAACTTTGATACTCAGTGGCCAGAGAACAGGTGCTCCTCTGTGCCCTAACCTGCTTATGCACTTCTAATCAAAAATGGCTGCATTAACAAATAATGTAATCGTGCTTCGTCCCACTCCCTAAAAACATCTCTATTACAACACCTTCACTCCATGTTAGACAAAGCCTACAGAGACAATGTAGTTTCTGGGCAGCTTCTTCAAACTCACCTGTGACTCAGGCAAAACATTGTGGAATTGGGACTTTTCAACAAGCAAAATTTTAAAATACTTTGGAACTTTGAAACTCCTTCAAAACCAGTGAACAAATTTGCCTTTCTTTTGTTGTCTTGCTGGCTCCTGTCACAGTGCTTGTGGCCCTTTCCAAATCACTTGATGCTTATTGAAAGCAAGGGGATTGGAGTAGTTTTATCCAGTAGTAAAAAAGTAGTTTTATCAGACTTCGTCTATTCAGTGAATCTAAAGCCTACAACAATGTGCATGCACCAAGGAACTGAACTATCACAATGTCTTAGTGATCCCTAGATGTCTTCTGGCTCTCAGGCATGGAAGTCACATGCTAAAACTGTAGAAGATAACCAAAGGATATTTTGTAGAGGTACCATCCAGACCAGGCTAAACTGCAAAACACAGTATCCCTTTCAGGCTCTCGCCTGTACCTTAACTGGAAAAAAATTATATAATTACACATGCAGAAATGGGAGAACAAATTCTGCAACAACTTTCAAAGATATTAACTTAGTACAATCTGAAGTAGTCCACTTGAAGCTGAAACTGAATCCTGTGAAAAGTCACCCAAGTGATTCCCAGCTCATCCCACTGAGATAATTCAATGTCAAGATTTCAGAGACATCATTATAAAAGTGATCTGAGTTTAAAAAAAGCTTTAAAAATTTCTATACACATAGCAAAATGATAGAAGAACGCTGTCCTGAGTATATCTGGAGAATTCCCCATTAAGCAAAGGCAAAATAAATTCTTGTTTAGAAAAATTGGCAGCCTGCATGCTGCTCTGACTGCATTCAAGTCCCAAGAAGTTCTGCATTGCACTTCCCATTACAGCAGATGGGAGTCAGCCAGTTCTGTGAGATGTTTTCCTTAACAATTCTTTCTCAGTGTGGTCACTTTTGCTTACTTGCTTTTTTTTTCTCCTCAAAATCATCAAAGAAGATAAATAAAATGCTATTTTTTCTTTAAGGCTCAAGGATAATAATATCTGCATTTATCTTGAAACCATTTTAAGTTCAAAGTGATCTGAACAAGGTTCCTGAAGAGCAGAAAAGTGACTTCTGGATACCTCAATAACTGAAGACTGCAGTATTTTGAAGAAAACTCTCTTGAGATTTTCTTTAAATCATCTCTTCTGCAGAGGTGCAATCTATTTAATTCTTTATTAATTTTTTTCTGTATTTCTTAATTTATTTTTGCTTGTATTTCCTCACAAAGCTACTATAGTCTGAAAACAAGATTTTAGAATAACTTCTGGCTATAACTTGAACAATCAATGTTCCTAGGTTGTAAGGAATGTGTTTGATGACACAGTTAACTCCTTAAGGATTCAGGCTCCTCTACAATCAATTACCACTTCACTCCAGTTTCAAAATGAACACTATTGTATAACTTTAGGAGTTACGTAAATTCCTTTTGCTATGGCGCCTGTAAAAGATCTTAAAAGACAAATGAATAATTTTCTAAGGTGAGTCAACTTAGTAGCAAGCAAGTATCCAGCATTTTGAGGCTGCTTAAAATATTAATTAACTTAACACTTACTTAAGCTTCTTCTAAAAATACCTTAGAGCCATTGTTTAGAACTGACATAACAGTGAGGTCTCAGCCCTGCAGAGGAGTAGCAAGTGAGTAAGAAGTAAAATCCTTCTCTAACGGTATCTCCATTACACAAAAAATGTTCACAAAAATAAAAGGTAATTAAGACAGATTTGCTTGTATGATGACACTTTCCTAATCTGAATTTTTACATTTTTTTATATGTTCAGTTTATACCAATTAGAAACATTCAAATATCCACAAATTAAGTATTGGATGTGTTTCACCAACACCTAACATTTTATTAAACATTTCACAAATGCTAAAATACAAAGAGAGTAAGAAAAGGCAAAGGAGCAATGCTAACAATTGGGCTAAGAAGAAAGGTACACCTCACACTCCTCTGAAACTGTTCCAGGTCTGAAAGATTTCAAGATGATCCTGTACATTGTGCGTGACAAACCTGTGCAACCAAACCACAACAAACAGAGCTGCCACTTTCATATTTACTCTCTGCAGGTTTGGTTAGTTTTCACATGAATAGATATAACTCTTGAAATCCAGTTCTATCTATCATAAAGCCTTTCTTCCCTTCCTCCAGAACCAATTTTAATATCACCAAAGAACGTTAAAAGGCAGAAAAATTCCCATAGGAAAAACTTTGAGTCTGAACTGGGGGAGGAGGGGAGGAAAGAAGAGAAGAAAGACGGGTATTAAAGGCTTTTTTATGTTAAAGTTTTTTTAATTTCAAATGTTTTCTGTATTCAAAAAAGAGTTAAATTATTTTAATGGAAAAAAAGCTGCAAGTTAAATGCATCTGTCTAAAATTAATTTTTTATCACTAGCAAAAAAGTGAGAGTTCATTAAAGCCTTGATTCGATCAAATTCGATCTATGCACATAGCTAAATACTCTTAGTTTTACCAATCCAGCCAACACTTGTATGTCCAAAGATTACTTAATTCAATCCAACAGGTGTAACTCCAGGTTATAAATAGAAAAATTAAGGTACAGTAGAGATTAAGGGATTTGCCAAAGATACGGATTAACAGGATTAGGATTCAGGAGTAGCCAATTTGAATTTCCTTGCCTATCCCATATTTGTTCCAGCAAACTAAGTACAACAAGGACAGCAGAGAACAGAGGAAAATGCTGACATCTTCCACTTGGCACCAAGAAAGAAAAAGTTCAAACCCCTATTCAGTATCAGCTGTCTGACTAGGAATTGACTTTATGTACACCCAAAGCATGCCTGTTATCAGAAATAATATTTTGAGTACACCAGAACTAATTTAATTTATTTTAAATCAGCATAAAACAAAGCTCCTGGCTCTGTGTGTCTATAGGAATGTTCCAGATACAGTCTTCTAACAGAGAAAGACAAAAGAAATAACAAACAAAGCTTTCAATAGCTGTATTACTTCTTTAAAAACTTCACCTGTGTATTGGATTTGTGTGGCAAGGTTTTGGGGGGTGGGTGAAGATGCGGGTTCGGTTTGTGTGAGAAGTTTCAAGAAGCTTCACCCCGAGGTGTGACAGAGTCAATGCCAGCCTGGACCAAGTTCAACCTATCTGGGCCAAGGCTGAGCCCATCAGTGACAGTGGTAGTGCCTCTGGGATAAGATATTGAAGAAGGGGTAAAAAACCCCAAACTGCAGAACTGCAGCTGGAGAGAGAAGTGAGAGTATGTGTGAGAAACACCATTCACACAAAGGTCAGCGCACAACGAGGGGCAGGAGGTGCTCCAGACACCAGAGCAGAAATAACCCTGTAGCTCTGGTGGGGCAAGGAGGCACAGAACTGTGAGGTTAAGCCTAGGAAGAAAGGAGGGCTCGCTGGAAGGTTTTTTTAAGATCTGGTTTTCTCTTTATTTTATTGGTAATAAATTCAATTAATTTCTACAACTTGTGTCAGTTTTACCCATGACAGCAACTGGCGAGTGATCTCTCACCATCCTCATCTTGACCTGCAAGCCTTTAGTTATATTCTTCTCTTGATTCTCCAGCTAAGGAGGGGAAGTGAGAAAGCAGCCTTGGTGGGTACCTGGCATCCAGTTAGGGTCAACCCACCACAATCTGCTAAAGCTAGCAGTGTTTATTTACTAAGAAACAGATAAAGAACATTTTACTAGACTTTTTCTCTTCAATATTAGTTCTGCAAGACATCTTAGCTGGGGTTCAAAGGAAATACTTGAAGAGATTACAAATTTTATTTCAGCCACCATTGATTTGTTTCTTAACTCCTCTAGTGTAGTAAGACTTAACATAGTATTCACTTTCCTTTGCTTTGCTTAGGGGATACTTTAGATACAAAAGCTGGGGAGGACTTATAAGAGACAAAAAGCATCATGCAACAAAAAAACTTTCCTAAAATGTATTCATGAACTTTACAGAATAGTGAGTGCCAGAATAAATTAACACAGCATCATTAGAGAGACACATTTTGTTAAGGGTTTAACATACCGATCCGGAAAACAGAATGTTTGAAATGCAGACTGAAATGTAATTTTTATGTTGCCTTTCCTCATGCCCTGAACTTAGAGCCTCAATAAAAAGGCTGCTCTACCTAAACTCCTAGTGTAAACAACAGGAGAGGGATAGCGACCAGAAGCCCATCTGAGCTATTCAGAACTACCCTATGGATCACTCTCAGCTGACTACCAAAGAAGTACGTTAGATTTCGAGTTTGGGCATCAAACTTGTATACTCACAGGACAAGACATGATGGACACAATCTGCAACAAGGGACAAGCTTCAGCAGATATTCTTTAGTTTTGGCTTTAGTTACACCATGCACATTCTCAACTTTCCCATGGAGCAGCCTCTTCAGAGCAAATGCCAAAATCCTACTTTGCTGGGTTTGAGTCCCAGAGTTCAGATTTTAAGCCTGTTCATCCAGATAAACAGCAAGAAAGGCATAGTCAGATCAGGTTCTAAGCTTCATTGTTTTACTCTTTAAATGAAAGAACTCAGAAGATGGCCCTACACAGAACAGATATGTTCAAGAAGTCTTTCACTAGACATTGTATGCAACTTGCCTAGTAGACTGGACCTAAGGGGAAAGAAGAGTCTGCTCTTTTATAAGGTGGTCCCTTGAAGAACAACATGCTTGAACAAGATTCTACTAGTTAGTACTTTGAAGCTAAGCAAAAACAACAAAAGACAGCAATCTCTGTATAAAAGGGAAATAGTCTGAATTTACAATGAGGGAAGATGAATAAAGAATATAGTTCAGCATATAAAGCAGTTTCTATTTTGAGCTCCTTCAAAAGGGAAAATCTCTTGCCAATTTTACTTTGGAAGCCAGCAACTTCTGTACACCAAGATTGGCTTTCTAAGTGATATAGTTACCATCTAAGTACTGGACTGCTTATGAGCCAAGGCACTTTCATACAGGGTACACATTGGCATGGCACACACATGAAATAACCTTCCCCTCCTGAAGAACAAAGAATTGTCAGGAAAGTAATACTGAGCATGTGGCTCTACAACAGAGATGATGAACTTGATGACATATGTTAATTAAACTGATTTCTATCTTGCTCTAAAGACTGTTGAGAAAAGCATGTAGCAAAGGGGGCTATAACATCAAACTTGAAAACAACTACAAATACATCTTGCATCATCCCACACAGCTAATGCACAGTGATCTACTATTCTGAGTAAGAAGAGTACTCTCAAAACATTTTAAGAAGATAAAAAGATAACAGATTCTTACGAACAATTTATGTAGACAATGTTGCTTCATACTAACACGGGTGTTTTCTTCCTTGTTTCATGGTAAAACAATACAGTATCTGTAAAAAATACAACCTCAGTATATAAATTCGAAGTAATATATCAAAACGCCAAACATCTTGAACTCTGACAATGCGAACTTCGGCTAACTACTTCATTTCCCTGTCTCACTTTCTGGAACTGAGAAGTGAAAATAGTATTGTCAAGAATTTTGGGAAGCTTCATTCCTTAATGTCTGTAAAATACCTGGAGATCCTTAGAGAGCAGGTACAGAAACGTGTTATCAATAGTCATCATTCTGAAATTAAGACAGCACATTTGAGGTCCTGTCCATCACAGAAGAAAGCCATGAAACACTTCTCAGCACCTTAAGGACAATTACACTTGCTCAGTCATTTCAAGGGTTTGATAAGAGAAGTTTCCAATCAAAGTAGACAGAAAAAAAAATTCTTTCAGAAATAAGCTGCAATATTAACTGCTTGCTATCCTAATCAGGTTAACTAGCATTTGCTTTGCACTATAATTTTTCACAGAACACTTATCCCTCTGCCTCTGCTAGCAGAATGAAGAAATACCTAATAGCAGCATGGGGAATGGGGACGAGAAAGAGGAAATAAAGAAAAAGCTTTGTTTCTGACATCAGATAGTGATGCAGAGACAGCTTCACGTCAAAAGCACTGACAGCTTGACTTCTATTCAGATAATGTTTAAGTTATTCTGGGAATTATATAAGGCAAATTTGACTGAAGAGTAGAGAAGCACTTTTTGAATATGCAATACCTTAACTCCAACAGAAAGAGTAGGGAGAAAAGTAGTAACAGATAAGCAGATACCATAGCTGGAAGGAAAAAAATATTTGACAAACAGATGAATAAAACAGAGATAAATAATAAAAAAAATGGGCAGGTAAAGAGCTGACTAGAGGACAGGATGAATATAGTTCACAATGGCGTTTGTCCTACAACAGAAAGGAACTAAAAGGGACAAGTTAAAATTCTATTCAGGACAATATTGCCTTTCCTGACATCTCTCCCCACCCTTTATGAAAATTATCACTAGTAACACTTTGGAACTTCACATACTTGCATTTCCAAACAGAAAAAAAAAAAGTTCAAATGTTTAGTTTCATTTAGGTTTATTGTGTACTCTCCAGCAGCCCCTGACGCTATGGCTTCTTCTGTCAAGAAACACCAGGTTACTGCATGACAAGTATCACCCAAGTTCTACTGGAGAATCTGTACAAATTCATTAAATTAGCTGATGTAAATTTTGACCATTTCTGGGTCTTAACCTTAATGCAGAAAAACCTCAGAGAAGACAAGATTTGACAAGTATCTATGCGAGCACGAGAATCAGCAAAGCTTTTATCCTACGGATTGTTGAGTTTTGGCTAATTGACATTGCAGTCTAGGAAAGTGTGAATTTCTGTGTAAGCTTTTCCTGTGCATGAAGCATTTCTAAGGTCTTTTTCTTTATACCTGAAAAACTATTTAATAAAAGTTTCAGAAGTGTATCTACCCGGCAATTAGAAGGACCACAGCCCTGGATTTCAGAAGAGCAAACTTAAATGACTTCAGAGATCTCCTTGGAAGAATCCTATGGGATATGGCTCTAAAGAGAAAAAGGGGTCAAGAAGAGATGGATATTTAAGTATCTCTTCATCCAAGAAAAAGAAAGGTCCATTTTTCAAACAGAAGTTGAGATTCATGCTTAGCAGGAGCACAGAATGCAAATCACTCTCAGATCAGCTTAAGAAGGAAGGTATCACAGACTGTACATTACCACAATCTCGTCCTGTGGCAAATTCAAAACGGATCAAGCTTAACTCATAAATATTACCAACTACATTTCATAACTCATTTGCAGATTACAGGTATTCCATAGTAGTACCTTATCCCCATTTCACAGAGTAGTAGTAGCATATCAAAGTACTAATCAGGCATGCAGATCACTTCTACTGATACTCATCGAGGATCCTTGAAAGAGGCATAACAAAGTATAAGCCAACAGTCCTTTTCATCATATACAACAACTTTATACATAGACTTAGAGATGTTTACTAGGTAAGGATGCAAGAATTTCTGTACTTAATTCAACATCACACTTTAGTCAAACATAGACATACTGAATGGAACCAAAGTGAATAGTAGGGACTTCCTGAAAGGTTTTAATTTTCTAGGATTGAATTATCTTGCCTAACAAGAAAAGACTTACTGGAAGAGTTCAGTGATATAGTTACAGAAACAGAAATTCAGTCAGTCTTTTTAACAACACAGAGAAAAATCAGTTCCTTAAAAGAAATAACTGGCACCCCCAAGCTTATTTTATCAAAATAACTGAATGTAAAGCTCTTGGGAGTATAAGTAATAGATGAAGTGGAAGAATAGGTGTGGCTCTGATTTTCTGAGTCTGTGAAGTTTTCAGTCTGTTAGTTGCTGATTTTCTCTTCCCTTGAGAAAGTTTCTTGTCTCAAGGACAAATCCATGTGTTCTCATAACAACCCTCTCACAGGTGTTGTTTCCAATATTTAACCAATGAAGAGAATTGTTGTCTTTATGGACCAATCATATGGTTCCTTAGCACAGCATGCTATGAAAAGGTTGTGTGAAATTGTAAATATAGCCTTTCTGATCTTCCTTTTACCTGGAGTCAAGCTCTTCATTTTCATGTCCAACAGCAACAAACAGGGGGCTAGAAATTATAGTTGTGCAAATTCTCAATGAACAAACAAAATATCCCTTGTAGATATAGGTGAGATCTGCTCAATCCAATGAGAGATATATATTGTAGAGTCAGGAGCACACTATATAAATCAGTTGGGTTAATTTAGGAAAGCTAGGAAGTGAATGTGTAGTGATTGAAACTATAAATAACAAGACAATGAGAGAGAAAAAGCTGAAGAAGAAGATGGGATGATAAAGACACAAAAATTATTTGTTCAGAGATTTTTTTGTGCAGCTGGACAAAAAGGTATTTATCTCTTCACTTCAAATGTTAACTCCTAGTACCAAGGCTACATCCAAGACTTAATTGCATGTGTGTAAAGAAGAGTCCTTACTCTTCTGTTTATGCTAAACGCACATTCTCCCTTCACAGTCTTCTTCCTCAGATTGCATCTACACTGCTCACAGCAGCTCAACACAGAGATGCCAGAGTTTATTCCACAGAAGTGAGTGCAGCCACACCATAACAACACTCCCCATATGCCAGCTGATCTGCTGAGACAGATCAACTAGGCTCAGGCTGCTGTCAGAGCAATATAGCTCTGCAACTTCCAGGTCTCTAAGTTGGTGAATTGTACCATATGGAAATGCAAACCCTGAGCTTAGTTGTCTAGGTAAACATTGCATTACACAGCATAGACGCACACTTGAAGCCACCAGCATGGGCAGAAGTATGCTTTAGGGTTCACAGAGAAAGGATGAAGGCAATGCGTTCCTCAGTTTAGGCACTTTCACCTCTCAGGACAGACTAAAAGCCAACACTGGGCTGAAAGCAGATGTGGGCTTCACAGAGACTCTTCTCTTAGAACCTCTCTGCAGATAGTCACAGTATAAGGAGCTGAGATAAAACAAGATTTTCATCTACTTTCTCTACCTCTCCCTTTCAGCATCTCTGCTGCTGAAGAATAGATCAGCAATATCATAAAACATAATTAATGAAAAACATTAATGAAACTAAGGCTTCATAGATATTCTACTGGATGATTGCCTATGCATATGCAGTGTGCAGAACATCTTTCAAGAAATGTCACAAGTGAGAGAAGAGACAGATCAAGTTTATTTAATATATGAAACATGGAACATTCAGAATCCTCAGCCAGGTCAAACAATCTAGAACTAGTTTTGTTTCAGGGAACTTCCCCACAGTTTGTAATACTAACTCTTCAAGACTATATTGGAACCTAAAAAAGTCTTAATTAAAAAAATCCATTTCGGTTGGTTTAAATAGGAACGCTGTCATAGGATGGGAAACTTGCCAGAAGACTGCAAAGCAAATAGTAATAATAATTACCAGTTGAATTTTGGATAATTGCTTAGTAGAATGCAACAACAATCACTGCTTATTTAAATGTTTCACTCAATTGGAACAAAAAAGTAAAGATCATATTAATTTAATTTGACAATGAAACAACCAGTGAAGAAGTGTCAAAAGACACAAAATAGCCATAAAACATTAGAAAACAAACAGAAAAGTTTATTGGTTGAAAAAAAATAAAATCTAGAGAGACATACATCTGGAATATGAAATTGAAAAAAACCATTTGAATATTAAGAAATAAACCCCAAACCAGATTAGACAAGGAGGATTTTCAGTGTACTACATTTAATTTCACAAACTGCCTTGATAGAATGGCATGAACTGAATTCAGGGAGACACTAGCTGAAGACTCCATCACTGACCCACTTCTACAAACGATTAGTGCAATGCATTTTAAATCTATGTAATGCAGATGTTTTAACTTAAAATGGCTTGTAGATACACCTCACCATCTCTAAAATGTAATCCTCTACTTATTTCTCCTCAACTTCAGAAATCTTTTGTCCTGATACTCCAGAGTTATGAGTGCTTCCAGGCAGAGCTACATTGATAAATCATAAATACCAGCAGCTGTAATTGTAGCACGAAGGAACTGACGTAAGATTGGATATCAATCATTTCAGCCAAGGCTATTTCACTGCAGAATGAATTTCCAGAAAACACTGCATTAAAATTCACAGCTTACTTATCTTTAGGCCATGCTGTGAGACCTCACTGATTCATAAAAGATTTCCTACAATAACATGGTGTAAAAATCTGATTCAGTATTAATAACAAAAAGGAAAGGAAAAAGGATTATGATATTTACTGTGATCATCACCATATTGTTCTAAACATCTCATTTAGCAGAGATTGGCTAAGCTAAAAATGGAAATGGTCTAAAAGCTTACAAGAGAGGGAGTAAAAAAAGACAGAGTAATTTAATATAAAGAATAACATGTGGAAGCATTAGAATGACACCAGCAAAGGAAGGGATTTTATAACCTCAGGAAAGTAATCTTGTCAATAAAAATGCATTAAAATAGCATCTTTCAAAACTGAGCTGAGAGAACATAGTCCATTTAGCTCTTCTCCATCTCCAAGTTAGGTGAATTACACAGATAATACATTTCTTTAATTTTTGTAAGGAATCTAGCCTTCCTGGCAAACTCAAGTAGAGCTAGTCATAAAGGCTTACCACTCTTCTCATTTCATGACATAGCTTGTGTGCTTGGTTGTGGTAAACCTCCCTTTCCAAAAGCTCCAGAGACAGCTAGGCTTTCAATTTCCTAATTCAAGTGTACAGAAGCAAAGAGGTAGCCATCACACCATGTGATGAATGTGAAAGAAACATGGTCATTTTATAAGATTTTATTTCAACATGAACAGTAACAGTACCTTTTGTCTGAAGGGGAAGCAAGTGTCTGCAAAAAGGATTCTCAGGCAATGTAGTCTAACATACTTTCTGCAGCAGTTTCACATTTCAACGCTATATCTAAGGTATCAAACAACAGCTATTTTTGCTGGAAGCAGTTCTAAATTGGGGGGGGGGGAGGTGCAAAGAAAGAAAAAAGAGAAAAGCTGTTGAAAAGCACTAAAGAAAGCTGGGGCTCTAGAAAAGAAGTGCCAATGGTTCTGACTGAGCTTTCTGTTCACTTCTCAGTACATCAGGCCTGGAACAAGTTTCTCAGTGCAAAATTTCTCTAATTGGCTGGAAAGCATTTAAGGAAAAATCTTTTTAATTAAAAACAGAGAGCCAACAAGACATGAAAGCCATGGGGGTTGGGAGAGGCATATGTTGACCTTATGAGGCTTCACAGCAGAACTCTGCAGGGGCCGTTTAAACTGAGAAAGCACAGTTTTAATTAAAGAGTCCTGAGGAACAGACAATTCAAAAGAGCAGGTCAGATAGATTCCAAGAGGTCAATTTAAGCACAAGCAGAGGGAAAACAAGACTTCTGGCCATTCTGCCTTCCTCTGGGAGAAATCTGTTGCTAACTGATCATTATGCTTCAACAAACACTAGCTGTCCTCTAACCACCTCTGTGAGTGTTGGGTATCATTGGTAAAAGTTGAAAGGAGGGCACTAAGGGTTGTAGTGAAAGGGGTAACAGACTGGTAACCTTGCACTAGTGGGGTTCTGCAGGGCTCCACCTTAGGCCCAGTTGTCAACATCTTCATAAATGACCTGGATGTGGGACTCAAAGGAATACTAAGTAAGTTTGTCAATGACACTAAATTGGACAGAGCTATTGACTTTCTCAAGGGCAGAAAGGCCCTGCAGAGAGACCTTGACAAATCAGAGGTCTGGTTACTCACCAACCATATGAAATTTAACAAGGGTGGTGCTGGACTCTGTGCCTGGGATGGGGAACCCTGGATGTGTGGACAGACTGGGGAAGAAGAGGCTGGAGAGCAGTGGCACAGGAAAGGGACACGGGGGTCCTGGTTGACAGAAAGTGCACTAAGAGTCAGCAGTGCCCTGGCAGCCAGGAGGACAAGGAATGTCCAGGGGTGCACCAGGCCCAGCATCACCAGCTGGGCAAGGGAGGAGATTGTCCTGCTCTGCTCTGCATGGGCATGGCCTCACCTGCAGTCCTGTGTGCAGTTTTGGGTGCTGCGATACAAGAAAGACATGAAATTATTACAGATTGTTCAAAGGAGGGCTACAACAATGGTGAAGGGTCTGGAGGGAAAGCCATATGAGGAGCAGTTGAGGTCACTTGCTCTGTTCAGCCTGGAGAAGACTGAGGGGAACCCTTGTTCCTCACAAGGAGAAGTGGAGGGGCAGGCACTGATCTCTTTTCTCTTGTGGCCAGGGGCAGGACCCAAGGACACTGCATGAAGCTGAGTCAGGGGAGGTTTGGGCTGGATATGAGGAAAAGGGTTCTTCACCCAGAGAGCGGTTGGGCACTGGAACAGGCTCACCAGGGAACTGGTAACAGCACCAGCCTGACAGAGGGCAAGAAGCATTTGGACAACACTCCCAGGCACAAAATTTGACTATTGAGATGTCCTGCATGGGACCAGGAGTTGAACACCATGATCCTGATAGGTCCCTGCCAACTCAGCATATTCTGTGAATTCAATAGGGTAGAGGTGGTGGATTTGGCCAGTGTCTGATCATGTCATTTGATGTGCACCCAGATGTGTGCTGGCTGTTCCCCACAGCCTGTTGAAGAACTCCCACACGCACTTATATATCTAAACTTAGGTTTCAGGGGTGAGTCAGATCAATCTGAGGCATTGGATGTCATGACCTACATTCTTCCTGGGCATAATTTCTGTGGGAAAAAATGTATTGTGTAGATAGATAGATATGTGTCTTTAATTTTCAGACATAGTGACAAGACTGTTTTCAGCAGGGCAAAATGCATTTTGCCCATAGTCTGGTCTGTAACTGGAGTTGCATCTGGTGCTCCTGGGAATGCCAAATCTCACATCTGATCTGAAATGCCAATGAGCCCATATGAAGCTGTTAATGTTTGTGTGAGGTTTTTTAGTCCTCATTACCAACCTGATAGAAAGATAATTCCTCAGTTGCTGTTCCAACCTGTGGGATTTTGCCCACTTAATTAATTTTCTTTCTTGTTAAAAAAGATCTCTTTTTATGCACAAGGAGCTGTGCTTGACTTGCTTTTCAGAGACTCTTCTCATGTCTGTATCAAAGGCACAGAAGCCCCAGAAACTGGAGGGTGAGCCCTAGGGGCAGCATGCTTGTGGAGGCTGAGCTTGGAAACGCTGCCTTGTGTGCTAAGGGCAAGCTCCTGGAGGGAAGTCTGCACAGTGGAGGTGATCCTGGTTCCTTCCCTGCTCCCCCCTTTTTGCTACCACTCAGAAATAAAATGGAAGCTTGTGACACCACCAAAGGATAACAAACCACTTGCTGAATGCCTGCTGAGAGTTTAAAATGCCAGCCCACACCACCCTCCCCAACCTTTCAGCATGTCAGCAAGCTGTCTATGTAAATAAATACACACATCAAACAATAAGCAGACGCCTTTTTAACATGAACTGTTTCAGGCTGAGATACTCAGTTCTGGTGCAGCTCATCTCAACATCTGTCAAGCTAATGCCAACTCCATAGCTCCCTTTCGCTTGTATTTAATGCACAAAGATTTGTGTTGTGTTAAGTAATGAGGAATTGGCTTGCTTTACATCTGTTTTGGTGTTGTTTCTGGTGCATAAAATGTTAAACAGGAATGCTTTGTGTTCCTCCTGATGCCTGTGTCAGTATGTAGTGCAAACTCTTGTTGCTTATGCTTGATTAAGTGGCTTTATACAACCCATGTGTGTGGTTGTAGAAGTATACAAGGAGAAAAAAAATGTCATTTGCAAAATATACCACTGCTGGGGCACCAAAGCATAGAAACACTGACATGGGGAGAAAGCTGTGATGAGGGTTGGATTTAAAAGAAAAAAATTTTTAGAAACTAAATTCCAGTAGAGTCAGTTGTGCCCCTTAAATCAAACTCAGGAGCCACAGAGTCTAAAGCCCCAGGGGTGGGGCTCAGTGCAGTGTTGTGGGAGCAGCACCCTTGAGCTGCTAGTCTAGGTCAGGTCATGTCTAATCCAGGGTCTTGTCTCTGATAGCAGCCAACACTGATTAGAGAGAATGCAAGACCAGGGCAACAACTTGGAGAAATTCCACATTAAGCTTTTGTTTATTTTTGTTTTCATATTAAAAATGTATTGAACCCATGTGATCCATAGTCCACTGGCCCTACTCCTCTATTGAAAATTCACCTGCAGGCTAGAGGAGCATTGGATCCTCTAGTCCTGCTGTCCATCTCTGTCCCTCTGCATCAATATTGGAGAAGAAGCCTGCTTTTTGTTTTATTTATTTACATTTCTCACATGCTACTGCTTTTTCTCTGATGAGATACTAAGGAATCACATTTTCTAAAGAAAAAAAAAGACTCTTTGTGTGTGCAACAAGTCTTTAAGGCTGCTCAATATCAGACTTTTCTGGAGTCTGCTGAGAGAAAGGAGAATATTCCTGCTGCCTGAGACACTTTCAATTGGATTATATATAAACAAAACAGGGGGGAGAGGAGAGGCATGATGCTCCACTGGAGAGAAGGATTTATATAACCTGATATATCTTGTGTTTCTTAATGTTCCTTGGATAGAGATGATTGAAATCCCTCATCTGAGCAAGCACACACAGAAGACAAAATACGCTATTAGTGACCCTAAGTATTTTAGAGCCCTCTGCTTCTGATCACAGTGGTGCATCAGATGGAATAGTAATAAGGGATGAATGGGGTTTGCCTACAAGGACAGGGCTGTTCTACCATTATGGAAAGGGAAAATTGCTACTAAAGATGCCATTGAATCAAAATTTTGATGACTCTCTCTATGCCTGCCTGTGACACTTTCCATGTTGTGATTTCACATCATTTTACAAACCTGAATAAACAATTTTTTCCCCTCACAGTCTTCAAAGGCTGGGAATTAATATCCAATACCTTATGTCTGAAAGAAGTAGGACTGTGTTCAATAGTATATGTTTTTGTTAGGCAGCAGGTACTTTGCCCTGTGCAGAAGTGTATGGATGTGCATTTTCTACATACAAGCGCTTGCACCTCTCCAATGTTTGCCCTTCCCCTTCAAAGAAACCAGGATGTGTCTGGTATGTGTGTATTTGAAATTCCAGGTTGTACAGAGCAGAAAAGAGTCTTGTTAACAAACACCCATGGGAGGATGTACCACAGCCAAATGTGCTGAAAGAGTCCAGTGGAGACACAAGCATGGAGAACATCTGCCCAAGTACCATTTGGTGGGTCCTTGCTCTGCTCACGAGACCGTGCTGCCCCTCTATTGCATGTGAGATGGATGTCCAGAGTGCAGAGCACTCCTCACCAAATGTCCCTGTGTTCCCACTAATCCCTCCCTCTCATCCTGGGGAAGTGTGAAATGACACCTCTGTCCTGGGGCACAGGGAGCTGCTGACAGAGGACTGATACCCCATGCATGGGAGGAATTTCCTTTCATCTGGTCTGGTGTGACATTAGCACTTTCCAACTGGCTTGTAGGTGGCTTTGTAATCCCTGGATTGACAAATGGCAGTTTGGCTCAGTATGGCTGTCATCTTCAGACAGCATGACAGAGAAGGGGAGCATGACATGTCCTGCTGCAGCCCTGTCTCAGTGTCTTACAGTGCTGCTGAGTGGAGTTTCTGTGACAAGACTTTCTCTCCCAGCTTTTCATCTTGATCCTGAAGGAGATGCTAAGCATTGTGTGATGCAGAGCGGTCAGAGGTAGCAGCTGATGTTTCATATGGACAGCTGGTATTGGTCCTGAGATCTGGAGTGGCTGGGCAGGGCAGAGGATTTTGGCATCAAAAGAAAGCAAAGCAACAAGGTAGACTAGAGAGGAGATAATTAATATCATGAAATGGATTTACATGGCGCCATCTTCATATTTGAACTGGAGCTGTCAGGGAGAATGAGATCCAGACTCACTGCTGCTCTCCAGAGAGGAGCTGTTATGAAAGGGTTGCTCAATTAAAGTGATGGCTCCACCTCTGTGCCCCATGTCTGGCTGATTTCTGCAAGTAGAGAGCAGACACAACCTGGCATGATCCCTTCTCCTCTCCCACTGGCTGTTTGTGCCCTTCTGCAGGCTCTGGCTTACCTTCTTTCTCTTGCCTTATTGCTTTCACCCCTTGAGCACCAGTTGGAGTCCTCCTCCCACCCTCACCTGCCTCAGCTCCATCACCTTGCCTTCTTTTTCATCCTCAATCATTTCTGGCTCCCTCCATTCAGAGTAAGTGGTACTTTAACATCTATCCAGTAGGTGAACAGATGTGTTCATGTTTATTGCCTACAATACAGGAAGGGAGTGTGTGTTAAACACTTAACTATCTATGTTTTATCACACACTACTCCATCCTCTGTTCTGGAACTTGCCTTTTGGGGACTCTGGGGGCTCACAGCACCTCTTCCTCTGCTGTGCAGAGGAGCAAGAGGGGAAGATGCAGAGCAACTCTGTTGCTTCTTCCTTATTCTGCTGGAAATCGTTCTGTTCTCCTCCTACCTTCCAGTCAAAGCCCTTTTCTGGTCAGCCCAAATGGACTGGAAACTAAGGAAGAAGATCTTGCCTTTAGTCCTGACCTTGACACGGTCTTCAGGGTCACTGAGAGATGCTTCCCCTCATTTCCTTCAGGTATTCCAGAAAGAGCTGGTCTTTACTGAAGCAGGAGGAAGTAAAACATGGTGGCAGTCTTGCCCTCAGGTCCAGTATGTGTCTTATGTATTTTCTTTGTTGTTTCTGACAGGTTGACCAGCCTCGATCACAGTGCTAGAGACCTGAAGCAAGGATCCTGACCGATGCACACTCAGTACAGCCTGACTTCTTGAGGAGAACAAGTATTTTCCTGAAAGTCTGTCCCCTCAAAGCAGCACACAGGTAAAGCAGACAGTGCTTCTGATGCTCTGGCTCACCTGCACTGGATTGGGCAAATTACTTTTTCCATTCATTTGGCCCAAGAGGGGCTTTGTCACCACAGCCTGCCATGTCTGTAGGGATGAAACTTTACAATGTATTTGCAGCATGGGGAACGTTTCTCAGCAAAAATGTACTTTCAGAGGATCAAGACTGCCCATATGGTTGAGATAAATATAGGTTAAAAGCGTGGGAGGAGTATACTGAAAAAAGAAAATTGTTGCATATGAGGTATTAATAAAACAATACTTAGATCTTGTGTTCTAAAATAATTTTGTACTGGAAATACCTTGATTTAAACCGAAAACTTTTTAAGAAGAAGGAATAAAGGAATGCATGTTGTGGAGAAGGGATTTAGTAAGAAATTAATTTAATCATGTTGTTTTCAACTCTGAAAGATGTATCAGGTCATCCGTAAGTGAAAAAAAAACAAACACAAAAGCCTTGCAGTTCCAATTGCTATGACTCATGGAAACCAGATCTAGAAAAAATGAGGCCCTTTAGTCCAAACTCTTAATCTCCTACTAGTATGTAACATCGTTCCCAGCAGCGTCTACCAGTCCTGCTTTAAATGATGGGATTTTCCCTTGTCCCCTTGGGATACTATTGCACAGACTAATAGAATTAATCTGCTTATTTCTCTTTCAACCCCTGACCGCTGCAGATGCAATTAGTCATAGGTGATGGGAGGATTCTGTTTCCTATGCTGTATTATGAACGCTTAGGGCTGTATTGTGTTAAACCAGACATCAGTTGCATGCGTGTTTGCATGAGTGTGGCTTATCTGTCAGTACTCATTACTGCCCCATAAACGTCTCTGAGCTACATTTCTCAGACTTGGGAGCTTTTCTACAATCATAATTCAGGATCTGATAAGGCACAGACTAATGTATTTGAATGCCTGTGAGAAAGATAGTATGATTGGAAACTGAAGTGAAACGCAAAGTCATATGCTGCCAGTGCTAGAGACTCGAAGAGGCAATTTACTTCTGTGCTTCTGGAGTATTCTCTGGTCTCTTTGGCTTTTCTCCCAGACAATTTGTTAGGATGAAATACCTTTTTGCTGTGTGTGGTGCTGCTGAAGGTACCACTGTACCTTTCCATCTGCGAATTTCAGGCTAGTCTTAGATGAATAGTGTAGGCTTCTTGCAACGTTTACCGAAAGACTCGAGTTAAATAATCAAATAAAGTCAATCCAAGTTTAAGCTGGAAAATCATAGCTGGTTATATTTAGTTAATACAAAGTAGAGCATCTTTCTGTGACATTTCACCTGTTTTTTGGTTTTGTTTTTGTTTTTGGTTTTTTTTTCCTCAAATTTGGAAGTTTTATTACACAGAACAGCTAGTTTCTAAAGCAGATGAATGCCAGAATGCAGACAACCCAGTTACACCTGGAGAGTACAGCAACAGCTGAGCTGTACAGATTCCTTGTGTGGACATATGGATTCATCCACTTCCAAAGTGAATTAAAAACAACATCCTAGTACAAAAAGCAACTTCAATATAATTGCCATTGGATGGTTCAATGAGGCTTCAATGTGACACGAAGCCTGGAGGTCCTGAAAAACTGGGCATGTGCCAGTTTTCCACACAGGCTCTGTCCTCTGGCACTAAAGGAGGAGGTTGCAACCCTATTCCTCCTCCCTCTCAATAAATCCTGGCTCTAACATGCCATAGCTTTTCTGGAGTATTTCTTCAAACAGAAAGCCTAAATATAATCTTAGCCACTGGTTCAGTCTTTCATTATCATGATAAATTAATTAAGCTTATTAAAATTTGACTAAGTTGCCTGTGTTTGTAGATACAAAATTCTTAAATGCTGAAGATTGCAAAGTTTTGATATGCTCAACGAATCCTGTGCTAATTTTCCCATTGTTTTTAGTCACTTGAATCTCATTCCCAGCTTGGTGCTTGGCTGCCTCATGTGGTTTCATAATGTACTTTAAAGGATGGGGAGGTGGAAACTTAAAGCCAGGGGTAATGATCCATAGCACTCTGCATCATCTGCAGCTTACGTTCCCTGTCCCTGCTTTGCCAGTCAAGCTTTATTCCAGTGAAAGTGTCAGTAAGCCCAAGGCAGATAGGCACTGTTTCTCCTCTCCCCTTTGCTTTTTCTTTACCCTGAAAGTTTATCTTGCTGCTCACTTTTTAAAAGCTTTGCATTAGCTGGGGGGCCGTGAAGTAAAAGGCATGCTTTAAATACAGATGCTGGTGATAGTCCTTTCAAAAGCTGCATTCCTCAAGCTGGGAGCTATTGATCCCTTTCAGTGCAGTCACAAAGGAATCCAAGAGGAAATAAGAGGAAATGGAGGGTGAGGGCCAGCAGGGAAATATATATATATATATATATATATATATATATATATATATATATATATAAAAAATTTTTTTCCTCCAAGTCTTCTTCTTACTCCACTCCCTGGCAAGCTGGCTATTGTTTGTGCCTCCTCATGGGATACCACTGGCCATATAAGGAAAATGGCATAATGTTACATTCTTTCTAAAAATTGATTTCTTACATTTACTTTTTCTTCCCCTCTTGCTGAAAGTTGTTCTGTTTTGGTGCAAGCTCGAGGCAAAAGGAAAGTGGTAGCCCATGGTACACATGGTATAGCATCTTGGGCTGTGCAAAAGACTTTTTTTCTCTGTTATCTTAGTTCAGGTGATGAGGCAAAGCAGCAAAATGCCAAATGATGAGGTGCAGCTACTATGAACAGGAGGAGAGGATGTTGCATTTTCCTGCATCTTGAACTCAGTAATAATAAGCAATAATGATATTTTCTTGCCTTTTTTTTATTGCTTAAGAGGATGCTCTGGCCAGGGGACAGAGGCACAGAGCACCCCTCTGTGTCCCTTTTCATTCACAATCTACCTTTTATTCATATATTTTGCAGCTGCAGTGCTGAGGGAGTGGCATGGACCAGTTTGGGCCAGCAGCTTCCTCTGCTCTGTGGGATGACCATAGCCCAATTACCCCAGTGAGCAGATGGAACGTTTGAGCCTCGCAGGAGGCGAGGCTGCCAGCAGCAGTATTTAGGGGGCTGAAGTTCTGCAGGGGTAGCAGGGGTCAGTCTAAACATGCTCCAGCTTAGGAAAAGAACTCCTGATGTTTGGGATCTTTTCCTAGTGCAACTGTCACTTGTTGATGAACAGAAACTGCCCACTTTTTCTAAACAAGTCTGAACTTCAAACACATCCACTTAACAAATTCTACAAAGGAACAGCTGGAACATGAGCCCAAAAAAGGTTGAATCCCCTGATTCCAGAAAGCAGAGGCAGAGCCTGGAGTGGGAAAAGCATAGGTTTGGAAGCTGGGAAAAAGATAACTCTTGGAGAGGAATGAGTGTGTGCTTGTGCATGTGAGCGTAAGCTTTAGGCACTCTTTTGTATCCTCTTATAGCCTCTCGAATTGGGATGCAGCTTTTAGTTGTGCTTTCTGTGGTTGCCATCACTTCTGTTTCCTTGTGATGCTCTGCTGATTGTCTCCATAAAAATCTGTTCAACAACTGATAATGTTGTAAACTTGTTAAAAATTAAAGTACAAAACCCCCAATTCCTTCTTAGAAAGAAGCAACAAATTTTGAGGCCCATTTACCACAATCGTGTCACAATATTCAATCTGTGTTATGTTGAGGTGTGATTACAGGAGTGGAAAAAGGGAAAGTACTTCCTATAAACACATTGTTGGGCAGAATATTAATAGTTCAATATTATTATGATTATTATCTGTGTGTGCATTGACAATACACACTGTTTTCCTTTTTAAAATGTTGAACAGTTTGACAAATTTTAAAGAAACTGCAATTTTGTGAGAATGTAGTAAGGACTTTTTAAAGGTTGGGTGTTTTTTAAATTAGCCTGTAAATGGAGGCTGAATTGACCAAAAGAATCTGATTTTGTGCTGAGAAAGTTCTAATTTTCTTTAATTTTTTGTTTGACTGTGAATTAAATTGTTTGGAGAAGCTGCGCTGTTCTCAAATGTCTACAAAATTAGTCTCCAAGAGAATCTTACTCTATGATAATTTGTAATTATAGTAGAGATAAAACTGGGGGGGGGCTTACTTTACTCTGGGCTTGAGCTGGCACCAGTATAACAGGGGAATGTGCTCACACAGCTTTTTCTTCATGAAAAGTAATTTGGTACCTCCTAAACGCTGTCCACTGTGGTATCAAGGGGAGATCTGACAGCGAGTGGTGTGGAGCGATGCGAGGCCCCATGTTCTCGGTTCTCAAATTACCAGTGGAGCAGCAAATGACTTTTGACATGTACATGGCTGGCATGGGCCATCTGAGTTAGCGCTGCACGGATAAAGGGGGTGCTCCTGGCCCGGAGGCCGTTGTTCCAAGCTCCCTGCAAACTCCCAGGCCATGTGTTTTGGTTGCAGCCTGCTTGCATTATAACTGTCCCAGGAGCTGCCGTGGCCGACGTTTGTTGTGAGAGCGCTAACAAGGGAGAGAGGAGTGTCAAGGGTGAGTGCCAGGTCAGCCATGCATCCCCAGCACCTTCTCTGAGGAGCAGGGCTTGGGAACACTGCTGGGATAGAGGGAGGTTTCCGCTCTTCTGCTGCAGGAGGTGCTCATCAGGCTGTAAGTGGCTGCTGACAATGTGGCACATGTCTGACACTTCTGTCTCTAATGGCTCTAGAGGACCCAAAAATGCTGCTAGAGCTGATTCTGCCAGCAGTGGATTGACCTTTTCCGATGTATTGCCCCAGAGACTTGGAGCTAATCCTTCTGATGCTAACCATGGGGCATGTGCAGACTGTTTTGGGCTGTGCCTGTTTCCCTATGAAGTTGAGAACTTGTGTAACATGGAAACAATCATGATGGAGGAGGAAAGAAATTGTCATTAGAAATATATTTCTAACAGTTCCTGTCACTTAGATCTAATGCTACAGAGTAATTTAAAGCTTTTTTGACTATCTCTATCATGGGTAAAGTGCTTTGTCAAGGGACAATGAGGTTTACCCAATGTGACAGGACAGGAAAGTAGAGCTGCCTTTCGTTACTGTGCCACATCCTGGGCAGAGTGGCTGATAGGGTGTCACTGAGAATGGCAGTGAAGGCTTTGCATTGCTTATTTTGAGACCCACAAAAGTACATTTTGATTTGTGTATTTTGAAAACTATTGAGTGAAACTGGGGACTTAGTTTAAAAGCTGCTAGAACTATTCTCTCACTGTAGAGATTTCTCAGGAAACAGATACATAAGAGGGGTATGTGTGCATGTATTTGAAGCTTTTATTCTTGGGCTTATGAGTAAGACCTGGGATCAGTGAAAGGTGATAACTACTAAAATCAGTAATAAGGCTAGTATTACCCTCTAAGAAGTGAAGTGGGTTTGGGGAATTTTGCATTCAGTTATTAGCTCTGTGCGTAGAGTGCATACTGACAGTGGGAAGTAGCTTGATTCTTCTCTGCCTTCTTTCCTCATATATATAAAGATGCTGAAGCAGCTGATAAGCTTTTTCTTATAGGAAACGTATTTTATTTTGTGTAGAAACTAGCTTTGTGACACTTTGAATTCCTTTTCAAAGAAATCTGATGATGATAAAGTTTTCATTCTGGAGGGTTTATCTTCATATTTTTCCTTGTTGTTCCTCCTTTCTATTACAAAACAGGAACAGAGAAGGAAAGTAAAAATGAAAGAAGTAATCTAGAAATTCCCTTTCCTTGTTTGTAGAACTGCATATCAAAAAATTTCAATGTGTTTTACATTAAAAAGAAAATAAATTGAAAACTAGTTGGATTTTAAACTTGCAGAGCATGAAAAAGGTTATTACTACAATTGAGTGCCCTGACCCATTTTAAAGCTGAGGTTTCTTCCTTGCTTGCATTGATGCATCTTGTTAGGGCAAAATCTTGAGAGCTCTTTTGAGAGAGGAGTCTACACACAGATCAGCTGCTGGCCAGGCTTGTGCTCAGTAGAGATAATAGTGATGATAATCTATAGTCTGGCTTGTCCTTTGTAAGATGACTCGTGCTCTGGCTATTTCTAATGGGTGGGAGTCGGTCCTTGGCAGACATTACATTTGTTGACAGTTGTTGGCAGATAAGAAAGTAGGAGCAGCCTTAGGAGCTTGTGCAGGACATTCAGGGCTGTTGTCCTCAGAAGCTAGTGTCAGGAGAGCTGAGGTAGAGAGTGCATGCAGGCATTTTGTGGCTGGATGAGATGGTGTGGGTTATAATGGCAGTGCTCTGCCTGCATTTTAGCTTCCAGTGTCCAGCATATGGAAGTCTTGAGCTGAAAATGTGACTGTCTGCAGCTGTTCCTTTCCTGAAAACATGGACTACAGCACACATATGAGTGGACCAACACCCCCAGCAGCATGTGCAAATAGAAATATATTTCAAAGGAGTATGTTTAAGCAACATAAAATTCCTTTCTTAATCATCTGTGAAAGATTTATTTTCAAATGTCCAATCACTAACGAGGTGCTAGTTTTCAGATGGACTTGTAGCACTGTCTTGACATTTTCAAGTGTCTAGGAGGTTTAATAGGCTTAGTCCCTCCCTGCAGCATGGCAGGAGCCAGCCCCTGAACCCAGGAGGGTAAGAGGAAGCTTCTCCTATGAATTGGCTTTGTGTAATTGCCACTAGAAGTGCTTCTGGCACTTTCTCCTGGTGACTGCTAATGACAGGATATTAGAGTTTGTGGCTATCCAACCTACTGGTTTCCCCATGTTCTGCAGCAGGGGTATCAGGCTTGGGCATTCTTGCTGCTGTCTGGGTAGCCCTTGCTGGTGTTAGAGAGATAAAAATGGACCCAGTGCAGTACAAAGGACATGTTTGGCAAGGCTGAATTTGTCACTGCCTCCTCAAACTGACCTGGACCATTTATAACATTTCTGGCTGCAAAGTATATCCAAGAGTACATTCCAAGAAAGCTAAAAATAATATCCTCAACTTTAGCTTACTTCTCCCACAAGGTTTCAGTTAACAAGAAGGAAAGAGTTTCTTTTTTCCCCCCATGCTAAAGTGCTCAGCTCTCAGAATGAAGCTATAAGTTTATCGCAAATTGTTGGCCTGTGAGTTGGATTCATATATGGATCACATTACTGGAAAGTGTAGCTATTTGCCAGGACTGCCTTTGCCTTTCCATTTCCCTTTCCATCTCCCAGTTCTGTATGTTATCTGGTAGCAGCAGTGAAGGCCAAAGTCTCTCTGAACTGATTGGAACCAGGAGTTGGCATTTTGCTATTCTGGGTCCTTCTGCCAAAAGCCAGTGTTCAAAGTAAAGGCTGTAAGTACAGATTACTCACATGAGCACAATTTATAATTGTTTAAAATACCTGAAGATCAGTACAGCAAAGCTCTGATTCTCCTGGAGACTTAGTATGATCACTTGGTGGGTAAAGTTGTGTATATTCCACAAATCACCCCAGGAAACAGGGATAAGTGATGGTGACTTCTAAAAAGCAGTGATGAAATGGCTTAGGGTTTGTTTTTTTTCCTTTTGTTTTTCCCAAAATGTAGTTAGAAAGAACCCATTTGGAAAACTCTAAACTAGCTAAATGCAAATCCAGATATTTAGGACTAGCAATATAAATCCCCAGGGATACTGAGTGTTAGGTGTCCAAAGCTAATCCCAAGGCTACTGCCTGAGCTGCTTGGGGTCTTGGTCTTTTGTTATGTGTGTTTTTTTTGATCAGTAGTAATGACAGTTGATGAAAAGTCTAGTGTTCTGATGGTTCCTTTCCTGTGAATAGAAAATCAGCTGTGAGTATCAAGACTGTGAACCACATCTCTATAGCAGACAATTTTTATGAAAGACAAAAATTACACAAACTTTTATATCCAAGAATCTTTACAGAGACAGTACATCTTCATAAAATCAAGTTAAAATTAAGCATATAGTTTCAATCAACAGTAGGGGTATATATGTGTGTTTGTATATATGTGTGTATATATATATATATGTATGTATGTAAACATTATAATATTTACTTCGAGATTTTTTTAATGCAATATATTTTTTGTTTAGAAATGCCAAAGTTGATCTTTTTAACATCTAAAAATGAAACATACATTTTCCTATATAAGAAGAGATTTTGTGTGGTATTTTGTTTGGGGTAGTTGGTGGTTTTTTTAAGTTAGAAAATGTAAAAAATAAAAATTTCATCTTAGATTAAACAAAACTTTGGGGAATTAATGAGAAGAAATACCTTTGTGGTTTTTTTTGTTTTAGAAGAAATCTTTACCAGTTCAAACTGAAGCTATTCTTCCCATCTGGTTTGTTTCTTTATTTTTATTTTTAAATTTTTTTTTTTTTTTTTTTTTTTTTTTTTTTTTTTTTTTTTTTTTTTTTTGTCCTCCAAACAACAGAATCTTTTGATCATCTTGCTATGTTCTTTCTGGGTATACTAACGCAGAGTAATTTTTGTTTGGTTGGTTTTTGTTAATATAAAATATTTTTTTGTGCCCCATTTCTGAAAGAGTTTGGGGCTTGTCTGGCAGGAAAATTATGATTAGGGCATTACTCTTCCTTCTGCCGATGAGTTGCTTTTGCTACTCTTAGTGGCAGAGAGACTGCTCTAGGATTTCCTGTTCCTATTTTCTCAAGTCAAGGAATAAGGCATGAATGCTCATTGTTATGATTAAATGTTTTCTTTGCTAATTCTCTTTTATTGTGTCCCAGTGGCTTTCAGCTGAGGATTAAAATAACTGCCTTCAGCACCAGCAGTAGGCTCTGTTTGAAACCTCCAAAGGGCACTGTTTATCTTCCCTGTATCCCTTGTAATGTGCGTGCCCAGGATGAGCAGCACTCTCCTCCGCATCCCAAGTGATTCTGTTACTGAGAAAGGTTGGACAGATACCATTGCACACATAGTAGAGGTGTTCCCAGATTTGGGGTTTGAGTTTGATTTAAAGGGGAGGAGAATGGAAAGGAAGGGAATGTTTGTTTTTTTCAGCTGTAGTGCTTTGCAGAACAGTTTTAAATACACTCCTCTGGCAGGGAGGTCTGCGGGTGCAGGAGAGCTGTTCAAATGTTTCCATGCAGAGCTCAGGGCTCCTGTCCCAGGCACGTACCTCATTATTGCTTTGGGAAAGGGCATTCTGGGAGTAATCAATCAGCACCACTGTGGGTTGCTTCTCAATCAGAGCTCCTCTGATGTGTCTTTCAGTGCTGCTCATTTTGTTTTTAATCTCTGAATGAGGGATCGATTTGCACAAAATAGCACCAGGCAGAAGAGTTGGATTGGCAGTGGGTGAAAGCATCAGACCTGTTTTTTCCAAAGCACTTAAATGGGTGTTTTAAGTTGCAGGTCCTGAAGAAGACAGTGGTGGTAGTGCTTTGCTAAAGTGTGCTCTGAAGATCTTAGTGGTTTCCTAAAGCAAGATTAAGGTGTCCCCTTGGACCTTTGCTGTCACCTCTGATTTGGAGCACACTTTATCTCAGAAAGGACCCCTGTGCTTCAGCTTTGCAGAGGTGCCATATCACTGTCCTGCTCCTTTATCTTCTTCTGTCCTTCCACTTACCATATCTCCAGATTCTTTGCTGTAACTCTTCTTTCATTTGCTGAGGCAGTGTTGCAAAATGGACATGTTGGGAAGAGAAAAGCTGTAAAAAAGGTTTATGTGATTCAAGACAGTCTTTATGTGTGTAAGAATTTGGGGGGAAAAGCTGGTCTGATTTAAAAGATAGAAAGCTTTGCCCTTCCTCTATCAGTGGGTGAGCTCAGATTAAAATCCAGGACAGCTGGTACCCAGGTGCCACCTCACCCATTTGACTTAAGCAAATTGTTGTAAAATTGGTGTAGTTGGCTGGGAAGATATACCCTGTACTGAAGAGGATTGGAATTGCATGCCCTGAGTTAATCTCCTTGAGGACAAATGTACAACATGCATTTTGGCCAGTATTTTCTGATGTTCTATGTCATTGCTCACAAAGGAGAAAAGATGGACTGCACTTATTTTTCCCCAGAGTTCAACTGGAGTTGAAGGGAGGTACTTCTTTACCTCCCTTAATGAGTAACTTTATACTGTGCTGTCTCCTACAATAACAGCTGTCAGTGCTAGAAGGAAAATAAGCTATTTTCCAAGACAGTGAGGCTGTAAAAGTTGGTAACAGAAAAGAGAAGGTATGTGCAGGGAGCTGAGATTGCAGCAGGAGTCATGAGAATTCCCAAGCTCTGAAGCGTGCTCCTGATTTTATCTTTTCATACAGCTCTGGGGGTAGTGTTTGTTTAAGTTTCTGGTCACAGTGAATGAAAGTAAAAATCCTCACTGGATGGTGCATTAGTGCTGTGATGATGAGGGAAGTTAGGCTACCTGTTGTGTTTGCTGTGCAGTGTTGTTGTGTCACAAATTATGGCTAAAAACCTCAAATGCTGACACAGCATCATGTAAGGTAGGGAAGGGTCATTGTGACCCCTTTTTCATCCTAGACACAAGGTTTCTTTGAATTAAGCCTGGTTTGGATCTGAACATCTTCATGCAGCAATTTGTCACACTTTTTTTCTATTCATGGCCATTCTTCCTTGTATATCTTGCAATTACATAATGCCCATATGGCAGCTTGAAAAATTGTTTGGATGGCAGAAGGTCTATGACCATATTTCCAGTTCTTTGTCAAATAACTTCATCCTCTGCAGTTCACATTTTGAATATCAGTGGCCTGCAGATTATCTGAGAATGGAAGATGCTTGGGGACCAGGTTTGTGTCTATAACTTTCTTAGCTCATGGTGTTCTTTGGTCTTTTCTCTAATATGAAATCTCCATCAGACTGTCCCAGTCTCTGTCAACATCAGCTGAAGCTGGAAACTGAGTGGAACAGTGCATCATGAGTAAACCTGCCCAAGGCACTGTGTATGAAATCTGAATGCCACTGGAGTCAGTGTACATACTCCCACAGATCTCCCTGGCCCTAGAATCTTATCCCTTTACTGATGAAGAAATTCTTGTGAATATAAGGACTGATGAATCACCTGTTCTCAGCTGATCTTTTCCTCCCACTAACCATCTCTGAAGCCTGGTAATGTGGGTGCATGTCCATTAATCTGACACTGGTAGGTTTTGCCTGGCCAAGACATGGCTTGAGGAATTGAGACTGCTGCCTGTAGGTGGCTAGTAAATGTGGAAAATTTCTGCAGTAGGAAGAGGTGTACCTAGGTGAGAACATACAGAGCTCTGAGAAAGAAAAGAGAAGGTCACAGTAGGTTTTGCTGCTTCCCAGTGAGAAGTGCTGGGAAAGCAGGCAGCCCCAGGGAGACCTTGGAACGTACTTTCATTGACAGAAAGTAGTTTGACAGCTTGTTTTACCCTCTGCCTTTATTCTTTAAAACTGGAAAAGCTCCTTCTATCCCACACTCCATGAAGTCTGGGGAGGTACCTGTTCCAGCGTCTCCTCCTGTGCATTGCAGAGGTTTGCAGAGCCTCAGGGATGCCTGTTGCCTGGATACAGGGTAGTCCTGCATCTCAGCCCCCCAGCCAGCCCTGCGAAAGTGGAGGTTGTGGGGGGAGACGTGCGTGTAAGTAATCCCTGTGCACTTGGAAGCAGAAGCACAAAGTCCACCTGATGCAGCCTGTAAGCTCAGAGCTTCCTTTTACTTTGCTACTGTTATTATTATTTATCATTATTATTGATAGGAGAAAAGTGCAACCCAGCTGCTCAGCACAGAGATCTGAGGGCTCCCGCAGGGTGAAACGCTTCGTGCCACTTAGCAAGCCAGCCATTGTGCTGTCTCTGGTGTATGCACTTTATTCCACATGCTTGTTCTGAGCCTCCTGCTGGTGCTCACACCACTACTGCTGACAAGTAGCCTTCCTGGCAACATGGAATCACAGCCTGTGACTTGAAACCTTGTGAGTATAATATGAAGAAGGCACTGACTGCTGAATATTTAAAAATAAATTATTTCATCTTAAACATGAAAATGCTCTTTGCACTTCATACACATCACTGCTTGGTGACAGTGACTGGCCAAGTCATGCATTATTCTTGTGTTCAGAGGGGACTGCTGACTGTAGGGCAAAAATCTTTCTCTCCTTTGCTGAGCACATGAAAGTTTATCGTTAGGAGGATGCCCTGCTGTACGGCATGTGTGTAAATGTCTATAAACATCCCCAACTGAGAGTAGTCGAAAATAATTTTTAAGCTCAGCTGGTTTAAATGTGGTCTATTTCATATTGCAATGCTATGGGTTTTGCTGTATATATCTGTAAAGTACTGTGCTATTTCAAACAGCACTTAGGAACTGTGTCAGTAGTGGTAATTAACCTTTAGACTGAGAGAGCATGAAAGATCTCAAATAACAGATCAGGGTCCTCTTGCTCAAAGCACAGTCAATTTTCATGACAGAAATACTACCTGATCTAAGAATATGTACATTGAACTTCAATATGTGAAAACAAATTAGTATAATGAAGTGTGTATGGTAGGGAGATGAACACCTGAGCAAAGTCACATTGAAGATTGGCTCATCCTCATTGTTAAAGGAACTTTGAACTAACATTAAAAACAGAACCCTTAGAAGTCTGAAAACCCGAAGGGTTTCAAGAAAAACAGTAGAAGGTCATGAAATGTGGAGCATTTTTTCCTAGGTCTTTAGAAAATCTTATTTATGAAGGTATTTGCATCTCTGCAAAACAAGTGCAAATGATTGACGACACAAGCGTACTGTTCTGATGCTGCAGTCCACGCTTTGTGTTTCTATTTACACATGTATGAAGAGTGTCAGAGGATGAGAGATGGGGCTCCTTGTGAGGTGACTGTTGAAAGGCTGGGCTGAAGGTGAATCTGCTTTGTCTTGGCTCTGTGTGTTTGTGTATATATATATATATATATATATATATATATATATACACACACATACATATATATGTATGAAAATATGTGCACAAAGCTACTGATTGTCAGTAAATAACTATTCACAGAAGTCTAGTACCTATTGTAAGTAGAAATGAGAAACCCTTTTCTCTCAACTCAAGGTGAAGTTAGACATTAAATTGCTATACTTTGGTACAGGGGTTTTGTCATATAAATTGTTTATTGCTCTCTTCCTCCTGTTTTCATAAATAGATTTGTTAGGTGTTTTACCAGATTATTTACTTAGGTAAACAAAGTATATGCTATACAAGGGTATCAATAGAATTCCACCTCCTAATCAAATTTTAGTATTAATATCCCAACAACCCATTGGATTAAGCATTTTACACCATATAAACTTTCCTGTTTAAAATGGAAACCACACCCCTTTCTCTTCCCTGATTTCTCTTTTTACTACTATAGAAAATATGTAGAATAGAAAGGCCTGTGTAATTTCTGGAAAATTGAAATGGGATGAGCAAATGTTCACTCTGGTTGCTGCTGAAATGGAGAGTGGAGTAACATTTTTGGGAACTATATTAATATCAATGAACTTCAGAAGACAGTGACCAGAGTGGAGAATGAAATTCTTTCCTCTGTACACAGATCTGTGTGAATGACAAGGCTGGGCTGAACAACAGTTTTGTTGACAATGTAAGGAATTATCACTATTCAACTACCTCTACTGGGGAAAAAAACCCATAGCTCACAACATGTAGGAGGACAGATAGTTATGGGACTGAAAGAAATTCTAATTGAAAAACTGTTTGAAAGTTCTAAACCAGATTAGCTATGCCATACCACCTCTTCTTCCAGCCAAGTGACAGTAGTAAGTGGAATAGAAATTAAATTAAGCATATGCAGTATTGAAACACTGGATTAACCCCCCCCCCCCAAAAAAAAAAAAAAAAAAACCCCCCCCCCCCCAAAAAAAAAAAAAAAAACACCAAACCCAAAAACAAGCAAACAAAACCCAAAACCAAATCAGAAATTAAAAAAGCCAAACCTGATTTCAAGTTTTGTTTTAAATAAATGTTGGGAGGTTTTTTCCCACAGCGTAGGCAGGCAGGTCAAAAACTTAGACCAGTCTAGATTTTTGGTTAGTAAATCCACAGCTACAGTCTCTGCTAAAGAGTTTATCATTGCTTTAAATCCTTTAGGCAGCTAAAATTGGGAAATTTTTCAAGGCAGCACCAAATGAAGCATAATTATTTTTCTGAGGTGAAACAATTAACCTCTCCTTCTAAATTTAGCACCATACAAAATGGAAAACTTAAACTAATGAAAGGGAAATGGTACAGGATTAGCAGACTGTTGTCTTTCCCTCCAGCTGTGGGACATCAAAGATGTATAAACCTTCATGTTCTGTTGCTTTATTGAAAATTCTCTCGTATCCTTCTGAGTGATGTGGAAGGGATGGGATGTTACAGCTGTGTTCCGACAGAGCCTTGGTGCATTTCGTTGGTCTTTCATGACATTGCAGAAGTTCGTTTTGTCCCTTATAGATTTTTGTTGTTGTACTTTTGAGAAAATTTGCCAGAAAACAAAAGGACTTGGTTGTCTTCAGTGTGACTTTTGTGATGATGATGAGTTTGCAGCAGAGCTATCATGCGCATACATTTGGAGTTGACTTAACTGAATTAATTTTTTTAAATGAGTATGACAATGTATCAGCCTATCAGAACCAAAGTCACTCTCAAACCACTGATTAGAGGAAAATAATTAAGATTGAATGATAAATTTAGATTTAACTGCAATTTACAGGAGTGTTTGTTTAAAGAAGAGCCAACAAAAAGAATCCTGGCTCTGAGGATCACCAGGAAAAAGCCTCTTTATATATCATGGCCATGTAGCAACCACCTTCAGAGATGAATTGCTGGAAGTGACATGTCTAATTTATTGCCCACTGCAGCTTTGAGAGCATTTGCAAACTGAAGTGTTATGGTTAGGATGACTATGATTGGGGTTTATTTTATTTTAGAAAGAGGAAAAAAATAAATATTTTTTGTGGCTCCTGGATGTAGATTACTTCAGTGGTTGCTTTTGATTCTTAAGCCAGCCTGGGCTGCTGTCTGTCATGTGCCCTTTCCCTGCAAAGGGAGCTGAGGCTGGCCAGTGGGAGGAGAGCCCCAGCACTCACCCCATTGCAGTGGGGCAACAAAAGGGCTGCACAGACACAGGGCTTTGCCAGAGAGAAGTAGATCTGGTAGGGCAAAAAATGACACTGTTACCCTGGTGTGAAGTTCTGATAGTTGGGCCTCATGCCCCTGGAGAAATTTTCTGCTTTTTCTGGTATATCAGGAGGTCTCCAGCTAGTTTTGTTTCTGCCTCTTATAGTATGGATTTGTCAGTGCACTGGAGTTGGAGAATAACTCTCAATGTGTTCTATAGACCACTCAAGGTCAGAGTGGTCTATAGAAGATGCTAAGATCTAACTAGTTAGTTCTTTTATACACTATTCACTATATTACTACTACTAATCCTAAATTCCCCAAATACTTCCTAACTTGTACACAATGGAATTCCAAGTGGCTTTTTGCGCAAGGCCAATGCCAGACTGGAAGGACAAGGAACTTTAATCTGTGTAGTACATAGCAACTTATTTAAGTTTGGGTTGTGCAGAAAAAGTATGTTCTGCTTCATCTAATTTTAGGTCAATAGCCTGGCTAGTAGGTTGCTTGTGTTCCCTGGTGAAAACGGGGAAGTTCAGGAATGTCAGCTGGAATCTTCTGTGTCCCACATTAATGCCCCATTGACCACACTTCTGGCTAGTTAAAACAGTCTATCTTGTTTTTATTAAAAGTTCCATCCTAGAATCACAAATTATCACAAAGTACCTGGGTTTGAGTTTTAAAATAAATTCAAGCAATAAATGTCTCTTTCCAACAAATTCTCAGCTCAGACTTGGGCTTCATCTGAAAGATGCAACATGCTCTCAGGAAGTCCATCATATTCCATCATGCTGAATGATAGGTGAAAATGAGTTGGCATCAGAATGTAAAAAGACAAAGATTTCAAGTTAGAAAATACATGTCAGAGCTTATGTTTTCTGGCTAAGTTGTCTTACAGAAAATATACAGTTCAAACCTTTTTCTGTCTTTTCTGTTTGTGCTGCAAAAAAAGAAAAAAAATCCAGTGAGAGCAAATTCCTTCAGATGTGCTTCATCTCTTTGTGCTACCTGTATTGCCAAAGTGGGTTTGTGCTTTGTGGAGACCTGGATAAAATTAACTGGATATCCAACAGCATCAGAGAACATTCTCACAAAGTTAAGTAATAATGAAAAGGAGATGAACTACCCTATCACCATTCTTCGCTGATCCCCTCCTGCTCCCTGTTTTAACGTCCTTCTCATCCTGCTGGCAAGATACTGGGGCAGCACCAGCCATCCCGTTAAAATACAGAGTAGCCAGATGTTGCAATCTACTCAGATTTCCTTGAACACTTACTCAACATTCATTGCAACCCTTATAAAAATGTCTAGACAAGTAATTGCTTAGGATTTCAGCTCATTTTGATTAGGATTTCAGCTTTACAACACCCTGATTTTAAAATACAATTTTACAAGTGTTACTTTTACTGACTACACTTTCTTTTTCACTGTGCCAAGAGTATGAGCAGCCTGAGAAAGGGACCAGTGTTGTTACAGGTAATACAGAGCTCTGGGCATTCTTGGTTTTGCTACTGTTAAATATATTTCCTCTGTTTGGGATAATTGCAAGAAAGAGCATATCATGAATATTCAAAATGTATTGAAAGCAACTCATTATTTGGGAAGAAACATTGTGTTTGGTCAGATTGCCTATAGCTAAAATATGTGCTGGTCCTATAGCTCTGGAAAAGAATACTCTGTGTTCCTTTTCTGACAAAAGTTTTGCGGATACAGCAAAGTACCTCTGGTAAATCAGGTCAAGAAAATGGGAAGGTTTTTACCCTACAGACGCTTTCCTCTTTCACAAAGTTTCTTAGTCCTAGGATCCAGCAGCGAAGTGGGTGCTTCAATGCAAGTCATGGATGTATTGTCAGAGGAAGCTGGATGAAATGTGGAACCAGAAGAGGATGTGGAACAGGGACTGAGTGCCACAAAGAGCAAGGATGCCCAGAGTGAGACTGCCCTGCGTGAGATCCTCCCCTTTGTTAGAAGGGCTGAGAAAGGAATGGCAAAGCGGGATGCATCAGAAGGGTAGCTGGCTCTGACCCCATTGGAGAGAGGCAGCATGCCTCAGACAGTGCCTTCTGTGCTTCATATCCCTTGTCTTCCTGAACAGTAACTTCCCCATGCTTCCCCCACATTTTTTGAAGAAAAATGGAGGAACAAAATTATTTATTTAAAGTCTAGTACTGAGTGGAGCTGCATTAATAAGTCTGCATGCCTACTAGAAGAAAACCCTCCTTAAACATGATGAAAAATAAATCCCACTGAGTCCTCAGCATCCTGCTTGAGTCATTAATTCCCTAGGGCAGAAAACAAAGCAGGCAAAAAAGGTTTGTTTTCACATAGCAAAGCCAAAACATCTCCAGTTCTGATTTAAGATGAGTTGTGGTAGCTGTCTCCTCTTTAATGTAACATGGGTGAGTTGATAAATATAGAAATTGATTTTTTTTTTCCTCACCCTGTAGAGAGCTCCTATTCCTTTCTGTGGGACTTGTGTCTGCATGTGTTTTGTTCCTGGAGCTGCCCCAAAGTGCTCGAGGACCAGTGACTGCCAGCACTGATGGGTGCAGGGAGGGTTCAGATGCCTGAGTCACATTTTCCACAAGCCCAGCTCCTTGTCTGGCTCCAACAGCCAGCTCCAGTGGGACATTGTCCTGGTCCTTGCTCCCTTCCTGGCTGCCTGTACAGGCTGTCCCATCACTCCTCTTCTGATGCTTTTTGTTCATTGAGACACCCCTGGCAAAGATGTCAATGTCCTAAAGTTTCTACAAATAGTATCTGCAGTTCCTGGGGAAACAGCAGAGTACTACTCTGATTCCCTGAGGCTTTATAAATACATTCCCAACTAAAGGCACTTTATAAATCTGCTCAGCCACAGAATTGCACAGGTTTGATGAATATTCTCCACTTACAATGGGATAGGAGAGCAGAGAGAGACTTTGTGCTAGCAAATGACTCCTGGTTGGAAGCAGTCTGCTAACACTTTTTCCATGAGCTACTGCTCAGGGCTTGACCCAGAAGCACAATAGAAGGTGTGTTATTATAGCTGTTCTGATTATGGCTGATAATTGCTCTGTTCTCATTTACAAATTTAATGGTTTGTTAATAAATTCTGATTTGGGAATATAATATAGTCTATCAACTAAAGGTAGCATAATGGCATTAATAAGGGTAATTGAGGTGTTTCTATCATCTGTTTGCTCTTTGGTTTGTTAATTAAAAATTACTTATCTTAATACATGATAGAAATAATATCGCTTCCTGTGAAGCCTGGGCATCTTGAAGGAAAAAGGGATGTGTCAGTCTGTGCTCTTAGTATGTTGGTGGAATATCTGTACTGCGGTGAGCATACTGACATAAACCAGCCTAATATGTGTCAGGTATTGTGTGTCTGTGTTTATATTTTGTATAAATAACAGCATGTGCTGTTACTTTTGGCTGCACGTGTCTCCTGTTGCAAGACTGGGTGTGTAAGGCTGTCTGGGTTCTGTGCAATTGATTAAAGAGCCCTTACAGGAGGAAATGGAAATGAGAGACAGACAGGCTGCTGAGTATTTAACCCTGGAGAAGAACCTTGGCATTCCATCTTCTATCAACATTTGCCTGTAACTACTATTAACATTAATTATGGAGATACTTAGTGAATACCCTGTTAGCCCTAATTAGAGCTAATGGAAGATATGTGTGGATGTTAACAGGACAAGAGACAACCAAGCTCCCATTTCTAAGGTTAAATATTCAGTAGCTCCCTCTTAGACATAACCAACATCCTATAATCATGCAGTCAGATTCATCCAAAAGCAGAACAGTTTTTCCTGTCTTTTTTTTTTTTTCTCTCTCTCCAATTATGGCCACCTTACACTATTTTTGCTTAAATTAAAGAGCAAACAACAATGTGGCAGTGACCTCAGTTACCTTTACTAATGTAATTATGCTACCTCTCCTTTATCCATAGTGCACTTCAGAATCAGTCTTTATTAGCAAACCATTTGCTGTCCCTTTTACTGTCTTTTTAATGAGTGCTAGTCGAGTCACTTAAGTGGAGCTGAAAGGACTTGGCTTTGTTCTGAACAGAGACCTTGTGACAAAGAGCTCAGGGCCTGAGTGCTTGAGTAGGTCATGTAATATCCAAGGTCTGTAAAGCTCCTATCACTGTGCTATTGTTTGAAGCTGTAAACACAAAAAGACCTTTCTCTTTCACCTGGTATCTTTGATATTTTGAAAATCAGTGTTGCTGAAGAATTGAGGCTACAAAATGTAGAAGTTATCTTATTACCCTGCTGTTGTGAATGATGGCACTTGCCTGCTGCTAACCTTGCCCAGCAGATCAGTGTGCTCATGGAAACTGTCTTTTCAGGACTGACTTAGAAACCTGGAACCCTCCCTAAGAGCCCTGAGCCTGCCTTGGGTGGTGTCACACTTGTTAGGCTAGGGTTTGCTCCCCTGTGGTCCATTTACTTTGCCATAGACAAATGTAGTGATCTTAGGTACTGTACTGGGAAAAAAGTGCATTTTTTTTTCCCCAGACAATCTATTACATTGTTTTGGGGTTGCCAGTGCAGTGCTCCTTTGAATACAGCATAGTTGCAATCTTACTACCTACAACCTGTAGCTCCCAGGTGCTTGTTGTCTGGAGCCATCTAGGAAGAAATTCCTATCACTAGGTTGACTGAAAATGCTACCAACAGATTTGGAAAGTAACATTAGAGCTTTGAGAAAAGAAAGGATAAGTTGTGGTGTGTCCTTGACAAAAAAATCCCATCCTTCCCTGGCGGATTTCATAATAATAAAAATAAACACAGAAGTATGTACGTATCTCTCTCGTTCAGAACTAGATGCTACATTTCTCAGTTAACCAGTAAAAATCCCAGTGGCTGCCTTCCTGCAGGATGATGCCCTGGAAGGGGTACATTGGATAGATGCCAGTGTAAGGCATCCTGACTATCTTTTGGGAGTTTCTTTGTTTGGTCTTTACAACATCACTTGGATTTCAGTAGAGCTTCATGTTCTAAGAGAAACATGTCACAGGTGTTAATGGGTGCAGTGTGCTCTGAAGAGAAAAGCCATAAAGCAGCATTACCCCAGCTTTCCTGCTTTCTCATTTTTCCTGAAGCAGTTCCAAGCATAAACACATCTGTGTTTGGCACAGGTGCCACATTTGCTCTTTTGCAGGAAGTGCCCATTGTGAGTGCTAGCTGAGGATCCTACCACTGACACCTGGGGCTCATCTGGGGCTGGGACCTGACTTCTGGGGCCAAGTGGGAAGTCGGTCTCCACTCATGTTTACCTGGAGGATGAGCTGGGGAAAGGTTGGTAGACTTTAATTTAGCTATTATTTGGTGTATTTTCTGAATATTTCTCTCTATTTTTCCAATTATGTAGTTACAAGAGTCTGTTTCATTTTGTGGTGGTCACAGAATCTGTTCAGCTTTGTAACTAATGCTGCTTTCTTTGTTTAATATGTAAAGTAATGTATTCACAGGTCAGAACCTACATGGACTTTTTTAGTGGCTATGTAAAGCCTAAAGTGCCTATATTTAGAACAGTGGAGCAAAAAGTCTTTGGTAAAAGGCTGATGGAGTTTTTCTTCAGGATTTGGAGTAAGTTTATTGATTTAGGAGCTCTTGTACATTGTATGAAGTGGACAGATGCTAAGAAACCTTGTCCTATGTTATGCAGGGTTGTTAACTGAACTCTTAGCTGCACAGTTAAAGCAGAAATATCCCCTACTACAATATGGCTTACTCCAATTTTTGGGAAAGGACTCTTTTTTTCTGGTGTATCTCCATTTAGATCTTTTAACAAAAAGGATAGATACATCATCTTTTAAAAGAAGAAAAGCACTCACATTATAAAGTTTCTATTAAATTGCTTGCTGAGCCTTAAGGTACAGTAGGAAAGAAACTGATGCCGTAAAGAGAACAGAGTCATGACATATCATTTTATTTCAGCTAGAAAAATGTGTCCTTGCTTGGAGCAGAAGCTGCTTCCCTGATGAGGCCGTGGTCTGCTTGTGTGGTTGGGAACATGAAACACTGTCTGACTGGAGATATTGTCAAACCCATCAAGGTTAAGCACCCTTTGGCCCAGGCAAATTCCCTTGTTATATGAGTCACTACAGCTGTAAAATGCAGGTCTCCAAGCAAAGCTGGGGTGATAACCGAGGGTACCTTAAAGCTGCTTCCATGAACTACGTCCTGCATTTTCAGTCCTTAAAAAATGAATTTGTAAAATAAATTCCTCCCTATCGTGCCTATTACTCATATAAATGTATGATACTTTTTTAAGCAGATATTTAAAGTCTTCAGCCAAAACCTTGCATATCTGTGCCTTAATTAAAAACAGTTCATTTTGTAGGTTAGTAGCTTATACCATACTCACCAGTGTGATTTTTTTTTAATTAAATGGCTGAATTAGATCTGACATTACAAGACTATCCCATCCTAGAATTTTTTTTTTTTTTTTTAATTTCAGGACTAAAAAATTGTCCAGTTGAAAGGACTAATTTCAGATTCACTGAGACAATAGCAAAGTTTAAGTAGTGAGAAAATCATTATTCTGGGTGTTTGGTATGGATTCAGCAGTATTTCATTGATTTACAGAAATTAATTCCCTGGCTTGGTACTGACAGACTGTAGTTATCTGGTCACCTCTGACTATAATTTTTTATCAGAAGGATATCCTGGCTTTTACTCAAAAATGCTTTGGATTATTCATTTATAATCTTCCCAGGATAGCAGGGAAGCAGCAGATAAGTATTGGCTGAGATACCAGAGCAGTGTGACCCTGGGATAAGGGAAAGATAGCATATTATATGCGATGCCATCTCACCAAAAAATGAATTTTAGGAGTTGGTATTTCATACAGGATATGTAAAGTGTTTAAATGGGAGCTTACTTGGCACTTGCTTTTGTTCTCACATTCTTTTTGACTCACAGATTTGTTTGGATTCTTCTGAGCAAAATCAGATTTTCTAAATGACAACTCCTATGGAAAAATCAAAAATCAGATGACAAAAAAGATTAATATAGTATGAGATATACAGCACAGCTAACAGTGTCAACACTGTGTATTGCAGAAGAGAGGGAAACTTAGGAAATAAAAGGTAAAATAGAGCCTCTCAAAATTTGAAGCAGTGGAATGGATGAGGAAGAGAAATACAGACAAACACCCCACTTGAAGGAGAGGAGCGGGGATGGTTCAGTCAATCAGGGCAAGGTGAGCCCCTGCCTGTTTCAGCAGCTGCAAAACTTTGGGGAAAGGTTGTACATCTCTGTGCACTCACTCTTCTGGGGTTCAAGGAGCTGAAAGGGGAGTACTTGGCTCTGCTGATGAGGTGTGCTCAGCTCCAATGAGTTGCAGCATTTAAACAGCAAAACTGGTGAAGGACAAACCGAGTCAAAGCTAATCTGCAGGGTTTTCCACAGTGGGTTAGCATCATCACCTGCTTTCCCCTTGCCCATAGGGAGTGTGCAGGCTCAGAAAAGGAGCACGGCCTATCAAAATGATAGATCCCTAAGCACATCTCCTGCCTCTCATATTTCTCTGTGCATCTCTGGTACTTCATCTTCCATCTCATCAGAGTCACGCTACACTCACCTCTGGACCACCTGGGTGCACAGATTGAAAGGATGGAGTCAAGTGTGGGCTCTGAGCTGGAGGAGACTGGTGCAAATAAACAGAAATACTGGAAGGCCAATTTACATGAATGCATCCTATGTTCAGATTAATGTGCTTCATCCAAAAGATATATGAACAAACCTGTTTTTCCAAGCCATGCAAGTAGGTGATCCCTTACTGGGGGAAGTTTTGCACTGCAGCTTTTCTGCTGTGAGTATGAGATTATTGGAAATGCATGTTTCAAATTCCTGATTGACACTATGCTGACTGGAAAACTTTAGCTCTGAGGTACTTCTGAAGGAACTACATTTTCCAAAAACGTCCCCACCTCCACTCCCCGTGCCTTATTAGCAACTGGAGCCTCCTGGATTCTGATGCTTGATACCAAATGCCCTGAAGACTTTCACATCTCTGCTGGCCCCCTAGAAGTGCTGGTTCACACCACTGTCAATGAGGAACAGCAGGGAAGGTGGAGTGTGGGCTGTGGTGCTGAACATGGAGTTTCAAAGTGCATTGAATTGGCAGTGGCCCTTTAGATTGTAACCAGGATGCTCTTCCCCTCTAATGCACAACTCTGTGATCCAGCCTCTCACTGTCTGGGGGGCCTGGTGGTGCTGGTTGATGTGAGACCTCAGCTGTGTCGTGGACAGTGCCCACTTTTAAGATTACAAACTTGCTGTGTCTTCATCAGAAGATCATTGGCTTGGGATTCTCTTAGTGAGAAATTTCCTGGTGTGAACCTGTAGAGGAAACTTAAAGGGGTTGTCTGTTTGAGGGCTGCATGAGAACACTTTTGGAGACATCAGATCTAAATGGATATTTTTACAGTTTTGAGCACATTGTTGAGAGGAACTTGGAGTACAAACCATCTGACATTTTTTGGTCCATATGAAGGAGTCCACCTGGGGTTTTTGTACTTGAACTGTCTTTAAAAATATTGGCAGTCACTCAAAATACTTGTTTTCATCTAAAAATGACAATATTTTGAATACTGTCTTCCGGGTACATTTTTTTGTGTTTTCAGTACAGGCAGCCTGGCACTCATAGGATACAGAACTAAATCACTGAAACTCCATGGGTGACAGATAAGTGTTGCTGTTAATGATATTAAATATAGGCAGTGGGGGAGGATGATGTACACCAGCTTGAAATGACTTGCTAATGTCTGTGAGTTTCTGTGAGAGATGTTAGCAGAACTGGAATTATGAAAATGGTTTGAGCATTAGACAGGAGACCACAGAAGCTGCCCAGAACATTTGCTGGGTATCCTGGAGCAAAGCCACATCAGCTTTATAAAGAACACAACTTCATAAAGGGCTTTCAGACTAATGTGGAAAGCAATCTAAGGCTTAAATGGTATTAATGTTCTGATGCAAGGTGGTTTGTGCATCAGACATGAGGAATGGTAACCACAAATCTTGTAATGAAATTTGCCATAAAATTTATTGTCAAATGTATTTTCACAGCAAGACTCCACAGTGTTTTCAGAAAGGTTCTTCTCCCCATGCTGACAGCAGGGATGGGAGAAGAAGCTGTTAAATGCTGTGTTTCTTGTGACAACTTTTCTTGCCTCTCCATGCTCAGGATAGCTTTAACATCCTGTTGTTTCCTATGTTTTCCCAGCCTTAATCTGGACTACGTTGTCTCTTTGTTCTGCAAACCTGATTTTCGTACTTTTAAAATATGGGGCTTTTAGCTGAAATGCAGAATTTCTTTCAAGTTGCATGCTGATCAAGAAAAGAGACATAGAAGAGAGACACAGCAAAGTGTGGGTGTAGTGAACTCCAGCCACTGAAAACTGGTGTGATTTTGCATTCAGAATTCAGCCCAGTCCTGACTGATGTGGAAGTTAGCCTGTGGAGTGCTGTTCCTCATAAGATATCTTTTGTTGTTGTCCCTAAGAAGGTTGCCCAGACTTTCAAAATCAGAATTGCCAAGTTGAATGAGACTGTGTTTGTGCTTCTTTTGAGTGGGAAGAAGAAGGTGCTCATCAGTCCATCTACAAACTGGTTTTTCGTACTGATTTAAGGACATGGGACCATCTTGTGCCTTTATCATTCACTGATGCATTTGTAATCATTCCAGCCCTTCTGATTTGAATTAAAAAGGTTTCATGTCTTTAGTTTCTAAGTCCTGACTTCCAGTGGGTAAAATAGAAGTGAAGGCTGAGTAAAGCAACCAGAGTATTTCCATAGTTAAATTTGCTGCTTCAGATTTGAGAGAGTCCTCATGATGCCCTGTGAGTGCATGTCAGTTTTTATGTGTCTGGATGATTGATGGTGCTCCAGGTTTTGCCCCAGGCTATACTCAAGCCTCTTGCAAGCAATGCTGGCAGTGAAGTTTCCAGTGCTGCTCTAATGTGTTATTTAGGCTACAATAGAGCTAAAATCCTACTTCACAATCAGAGACACAATTCTTTCCCCCCAAAGCTCACAAACCTTAAAACAAACACTGCCTGGGGAGACTCTCTGGCACTGTATTAAATATCCTTGACGAGAAAAGGTTTCTTACAATTGTGGCCTTCCTAATAGGCACCGTGGGTAGTATCAACACAAAGATATCTGTATTACATGGTTTGACCCACTTTAACCTCAGCCAGTCTCCTGGAGATTTAGAAAATATCTGTTCCATACAAAGGTCTTGGCTTTCAGGCAAAGTAGAAGCGATTTATTTAGAGACCCAGCTTTGTGAGAGGAGATGTTATACTTTGTGGGTGAAAGTCACCCCACTGAGGCTGTCTGAAAGCCTCTGGATCCATGTCATCAGCACGTAAGCTGCTGATTTTGTTTGCAAAAATAAATTACTTCTCAAGTCTCTCCACTTAAGACTTCTACTTCTGCACTGTGCTCAGGGAATAGGAATATTTTGGGAAAGAGGGTATATTGTTCATAGTGTTTCCTTTAGGGGAAAAAGGTACGGTCTTTTAATTTTCAGCTGTCATGGAATACTTGATCAAATCTTAATGAAAACTAGAACCCCAAATTTGCAGAGTTTTATGTCCTTTAATTCCCCCTCCCCTGCCCTTTTGGAGAAGTTTAAGTCTGTCAGCAATATAAGTGGGATTTAAATCAACCTCTGAGCAGTTAAGTGATAAGGAGATTTCCACAGTTATTTGGTTCCCCTCCCACATGTGGAAGGATTAGGTTATGAAGGAGGAAGTGTTTTAGGTGGCAATGGAAGCAAGTGCCCACATATTGGCACCTCAACAATGTAAAGCTCCTGCCTCCTCGAGTCTCCCCAACATATGTTCCCCTTGTTGCCCAGTTCTCCTACAGTGAGAAACTCCGGACCCCAGAGAGGGGTGTGCAGCCACATCTCAGGGGCTGTGTGACCCACCCTGTGCTTGGGCAGGGCGTGGTGGGTGCAGCAGGACAGTGCCTTGGTGAGAACTGCACGCAGGGCTGTCCGTGCTGCTGCACAAACGCAGGTGAGGCATCAGCAGAACAAGTTTAATTAGGCACCTTTTAGTTCTTCCTTTCTGCAAGGGCTGAAGTGGCTTGCCTGGGCTGAAGGGCTGCCAGGCTCCCTGTGTCTGATGCTGGGAGAGGTGGCTGTGTTGCTATGGCACTGGAGGTGTCTCCAAACCCCACTGCTCTGGCAGCTGAGCCGGCTCCCAGCAGCATGTCCTAATTGCGGCTGTGCAGCAACAAAACAAATATTCGGAGATTTCCATAAAGGCTGTAATCAAAGGAGCATCCCTTGCTTTTTAATATGTGCTGAATGGGTTCATTTGTAAGCCTATTATGACTTCAGAGAGAGAAGCTATTAGGATGATCATTAGCTGCCTGTGCAAATAACAAGGAAAACTGTGGCATGTTCCAGAATAACCCCCTTTTAAAGGTCTGTACTTTCAAATGCATTAACAATAACCAGCCATGCTGTCTTTCATGTTTCCTGTGCCACAAGTAAGGACAAAAGAGAAAGGAGAAGGGGACAGTGAACTGCATACTTTCAAAATAAGTTAGATGGAGAGAAAAATGGGGTGTTAGGAGAGCAGCAAGCTCACTAGCATGACATTGTGTGTATTGATGCAGTATCTGTTATCCATTGGGAAAGCAAAAGCAGCTGGGAGTGAGTCATGGAGTCTTGGCTCATATCTCACTTAGTCCCTTCACTCCTGTCATCTATGTTTGAATTGTGCTTGGGGTCTTTTGTCTGCCTGGTACCTGATGGTTGCTGGAGCATTTAGATTGTGTGTCTTATGGTGGAAGAGAGAACATTTAGAAACACGTATGTCAAGATTATGGGATTTATTAGCTCTCATTTATTTTCCTGCAGAACATCTGAAGTCCTCTTGTGGGCTGTGGCCCTGGTTCTCTCTCTTAATCTGAAATCAAAAATATGTGTAACAAAAGATGTTGAATGGTTGGGTGTTCATACCTTAATTGGGACAGGTGTGGTTTTGATCAGTCACATTTACCTTTCAAACCACATTAGCTGCAATTTTACGTGTTAGAGTGAGTTAAAGGTGCTGATTACATTGAAACTCAGTTTAGATTTACACATGAAATATTTATGAGATGTGTATCAGTTTGACTATAAGCAGGGTAACTTAGACTTCAGGTTTACCTCTCTTCCCTAGGCCATTTCTCATGTCTTTTCTGCATTCTTGTTTTCCTGCACATATCACACCTATAGCTTGTGAAATGTATGTATTTCCTATAATATCCTATTGTGTTTAGAATCTGTAACAATTTGGGATGCATTATTATTCTTCTCCTTAAAAACATTTAAAAGATGACTGGAAGCAGATAAATAATGCAACTTCTCAGATTTCCAGAAATATTATTTTCTGGATTATTTAGTATTACTGAGATCCCTCATTTAAGATCTGCTTTTCTTACAGCTTCTTTTCCTAACCTTTGCTTTTCTAGACTGACTAAACCTGACTAAACTGACTGTTTTGGTTTTTTTATATGTCTGTGCAGGCTGTTACCTTGAACAGAGAATTTGCTTGTTTTCTGGAGTTTGGGCGGGTTCTGTCCGATTTTGGCTTGGTGAGGGCGGTTGTTTCTTTGTTTGGTCTTTTGTTGTTGTTGTTGTTGTTTGCCCCTTTTTTTTTGTACAATAGTTAATGCATTCAAAGTTCTGTTTGGGTTTTCTTTTTAAACAGGAATTAAAGTTATTGCTTCTCCAATTTTATGATCCTAAATAGTGGGTTAGTTTTCCACACTTCTGCTTTATGAGGATACACTGAGAATGAACACAATAAAAAGAAGTTAGCCTATTGATCTGCAACTCTGTTCTGTGTTAGAACAGATGATACAAGCAGGGATTTCAAATCCCCTTGCCCACGGCCCCTTGCCTCTACTCAGAGAGTCATGGCTTCTTTTGCTAGCTAAGGACATCAACATCATCATCTTTTTGATAGGACAAAACCCTGTGGCTTATAGTAATCCCTTTTGGTAACATCTGTAATTTAAAATAATTTTTCTCCTTTGCCTTGCTTCCCTGAAGCCCGCCGAGTATCAGGAAAATTCTTAAAATATTGAAAATCATGGTCTGAGGAGGACAAGGTTGCCACAGCAACTGTCCAGCATTCCTGAGATTTTTTCCCTGCATCTCTCAAAACCATCACGAATGCCACAAACTGCCAAGGCACTTGCTGCAGACAAAGCAGGGCTATAGGAATAGAGCACAGAAAAGAGCACTGAGGAGCCAGTGTTGTAAAGGTGAGATGTGTCAGGCTCAGGGAAAAAGTGGCAGGCATTTAGACTTTGTGTTAAATCCCCTCAGCGTCTGGAATGCCGTGCAAGCGTATGGAGTGTTTCAACACGCGGCAGTATCTGACATGACAGTGGATAATGTCACTTGGCTTGTGTTGCAGCTCCATGATCCACTCAGGAGGGTGACATTTATTCCATGTAGAAGGGAAATACTTTCAGAAATAGGAGGCCAAAGTTAACTGCCTCCCTTTTGGTTTGCTAAATAACAGCTTTCTGGGACAGAAGATGCCTGGCAAAGAGTGCGACTTGTCAGCCAGAAGCGATCAGCTTTTTCATGGGTTTGGGACTGGTCTCAGTAGGGACTAGTGAGCAGAGAGCTATATCAGGGGTCAGGAGGTTTAGCACATCCATTCCCCTTTTAGCCCTGGTTTTCTCATCTAATGAACCAAGTTAGTGTTGTATCATCAGTGCATGCCATCTCTGGGTCATCTGCTTAGAAAGGCAGACAATTGGTACCATATGGTTCCATTGTACTGCAGTTAATACAAGGGGAAACACACCTGTGAGCTATCTGAGGGGTTTTTTTGTAGAAGAACAGAACTTAAAAGTATTGCAGACTATCAGATGTTTTGGTTCTGTATGCAGGATCTTCTTTTCTGAGACGGCTGGTGCCTGTGTGTGAGAAGCTGTACAAAAGAGCCAGATGTGATTACCTATGGAACTTTCCTTGGGAAGGGGCCAAAGTGAGCAAGCAGCTCATGTTTTGAACGATGCAGTGTGCACATTTGCACCAGCTGAAATGGAGTGGTCTGTGGCCTGAAGCCATACTGGCACTTCAAACACATAATCTGGCACTTTTCAAAATGTTACAGCATTTAAAATTGGTTTTTGCTCTGGGACTTCTTAATTTCCATTCTGAATGGCTGTGCACGTGTGGGAGATTTTACCTCCATATGATCTCATGTATTCTATGCACCCATTGTGCAAAGTTGCAAATATAAAACAGAGGGTAGGAGTTGTATTAGTAGTTTTGTTGCAAAGCTGGTGCTTTTATTTGAAAATTTCAGGGGTTCAGTCCAGCCCTCTTTTTCCTCCTGTGTGAGACTGACGTGCTCTTACACACACAGACCTTTGGTGGCAGAAATGTGTTCTTGTTAAAAGCAATCAGGATGAGATGGGACCCAGTTGCTCTGCTTGTGTAGGAAACTTAGGGTAGTTTTGGAGGCAGCTCCAATCCATTTAAACACTGTCACAAGCCTCACATGCTTTTAGTGTTATAAAAGCCAATCAGGTTACTGTTTGAAGGTATAAGATGCCCCTAAGGGCTTTGCTCACTCAACTGTACTGAGGAATTAAATGCTCTGAGGCAGTGCAACAGCCTCAATCACTCCAGTGTTGCAAGGAAAGGCAGACATTGCTGGTAAACAGGCCCATGTTACAGTGACATTAGCATTTTAAGGCAACTAAAGAGGGGGTAGATTGACTGTAATTTAGTATCCAGTTGCATGGCCTTGTGCAGGTCCCCTCATCACTGCTCCACAGGGGCCGATTACAGTAACACAATGCACTTTGGGATCTAATTGGATTTACATGCAGTAATGTAGTTGTGTCATAGCAACGACTCTGCTGCACAAGTGCTACGAAGTTCCAGAACAATTAGTTATTTATGTAGGAGCAATAATTACAGGATAACACATGGGGCTGGCAGACAGCTTGTGCCAAGGTCCAGTTCTAAATCAAAAATTGTTTCACCTATTTTCTTAAGTGATGGCAAGGAAATGAAATTATTCTGATCCAGCTTCCACAGAGATGTTTCTCCTCATCCTTCACTGTGAAAGCACTGACCTGGCATAGAGTTCCAGGAGGACATGACTTCTGTCTTCAGCTTTTTCTTTCTTTGAACATATGGGCTGGCACGTGTTTAAGTGTCTCTCAACCCTGCAAATGCGGGGAGCACAGGGGACTGGCAGTAGCTAGAAGCCCTTGTGGAACACAAAGGCTTTAAGGGCTTCATCTTATGGCCAGATTTCTCACAAAGACAGGTCTTGCTTCTCCATCCTGCACACTCCATTAATTTCTTGTTTCACTTGCTATCTTGCTGCCTGTTGTCTGTTTCAACCCCGCTCTGTCCCACCCCTCTTCATTCTGGAGCTCCAGGTGTCTTTCTTGCAGCATGAGCCACATATTTAGCTGCTTTTCCTTCATCAAAGCTGGCTCCTCAATGGACTGTAATGTCAATGTGAAGAGAAGCCATTGCTCAGCAAGGAGAGTTGATGCGGTGGCTGTGGACAATGTGCCAGCCACAGCTGGCCAGCCCAAGGACGAGGCTTAGCCTCAGCTGTCACTCCAGCTCCCACTGTGTTTCTCCAGAGACTGTAATTAAAGGCATCAGCTTGCTGAAGTCACAATTAGGCATGTTGGGTTTGCAGTTTGTGCAATTCTCCCTAATGACAAAATCGTAGCTATTAACCAAAGAGAATCTGTTTGGCAGGGACTTCCTCCCCTTTAAGGCAACAGAGTCAGGTGGAACGTTGTTGCTGTTTGGCACTTAAGGCAGTCTTTCATCCCTTCTGACACAGTACCTGCTGGTACCTACTGAAGCATTTAAACTCTTCTTCTCTGGGGTGCTGTAATTTCTTTAAAATATTGTGACTTATGATGGATAAAAAAATAAAACTCCTCTCCCACACAGACCTCTGAGGGCTTGTGGGAATGTAATTATATGCACACACAGTAGGAGCAGGAATCCTATCATTCTGGTTATTTTCTTAATGATAGGTTTATATAGCACAGTGTCATCTCTGCTTTAAAGTTAGAACCATCTTCTCTTGGCAGCATCTATCCCAAGACAGTGGCATCACAGGACAGGACAACCAAAGAAATTGTCTCTCAATCACATTTGCAAAACACAGGATGAAGCATGTGGGGTCAGAGCTCTGGGCTCTGACTGCAAAATGGGGGCACTCTGCAGTGAGGCACTGTCCCTTCTCCTAGATGTACACTCTCCTCAGCTGAACCTGCTGCAGCCGTCTCCCAGGCAGTCACACAGCACCCTCTGAACTTCAACACTGGTGGAAATGCTGTGCTGGTTGGGAGCAGCCCTTGTACCCAGCATTGTAAAGGAGGGCACTTCAAGCCATTGCTCGGCTCATGCCCTCAGCACTTCACAGCAGAGGCAGGTGGATAGGCAAGAGATATTTGTACCCTCCAGATATCAAAGGGGAAGCCATCCCTGTTCTTCATCTAGAGATGTAGGTTTACAGTGACAGAGGAAGGACACTAAATGTGAGGGATTAATGCAAAACAAAATATCTATGAATATTCATAGTATGTTTTATATTGTAATAGTTTCATCCACCTTGAAACTCCTTGTTTGCTTCCTGCCAACAAAACAATAGACTTTTACTCATAGAAGTCTTAATGGCAGGCAATTTTAAAGGCACATTTACAAATGTTTGTGGGAAACACGTTAAATGCACCCACTCCAGGAATCATGATGAAATGCTGGCAGTGAGAAAGCAGGGAGAGACCCAGGTGACTTATCTGGCGCCTCAGAGGGACTCAGCGGCTCCAGCAAAGCTGCGAGTCTGCCAAAACCATTTTTGAAGGATGAGTGAATGAGTTACAGTGCTGAGCCCCATGTGAATATTGGACTCTTATGGCATGGGGTGGTCTTTGAAGGGGTAAAGACTGCCCCTTCCCCACAGGCCCTGCGGTTTGGGGTTGGGACTGTATCAGATAGGCAGAAAAAGCAATCGAGGAGCGGGTGCCCTGAGAAAGCAGGAGTCAAACATGCGTGCCTTGCACATTAGTCCGTAGTTTGTAGTGAAAGGCTGTCCATTAGCATTGTGTGGGCAGAAATTAAAACTTTATGAGAAAATTGTGATTGGTACCTTGAGGACAGTGGCAGTCTGCACCTGAATTCCTCAGGTTTAACCCATGTATCTAATGCTTTTGGGTGGACATGGCTGTGGCTTTGCTGTCCCTCTATTTTATTGCTTCCCAGGCAGTCACAATGAGGCAGAGGGAGAGGAAATAGTTTGCTCAACTTGGCATGACAGCTGGCTAGAAGAACGAGGGATAGCACCCAACATTTCACGCTGCTGCTCCTAATGGCTGGGATTCCCAAAGATGCCTTCTGTCTTCCTTCCTGCCTTTTCCATTTTCCCAGTAAATGGGCTGTAAAGTCACAGCAGATTAAAGTTTGTCTAAACCTCCTATAAAATATTGAAGGTGCAGCTGGTATTAATCTAGTCCTCTTGTGGTATGAAGTGCATGTGTAATGGGACTATAGATCTACGTGTGGTCTGTGGGCATTTAAAACACCCCAAAGATTGTTAAAGAGTTTCTGAGGAATTGAATCCCTCACTGGGTATTAAAAGCTCTTCATTAGTGCTAATGTACACTAAATTAAGGTGGCAATTAGACTGAGCACGTTCATCAGGATGGTGTGTTTTAATAAATTGCATATTTAACATGATTGCATTTTATTGACTTCTTCAGTAATTGCATATTTTTCCCTTACAGGACAGGCTTGGATAGAAAGAGATACATGGGACACACAGACAATTAAACACTGGAGGAGACACTGTTCTTCAAGTCCCAAGATTAGTAAAGGTGAGTGCTGTTGATGCCTTGCTCTTTCTGTTTGCCAGGTACTTTCTCTGTATCTCTGTTGAGGCAGCTTAAGGGTAGCTACGGTGAGCTGGAGGAGATAGGAAATACACAGCCCATCTGCCACTGTACCACCAGTAAGGCACTGCAGAAAGTCATCCTTCCTTATGAAACTCCTTATGAAACTGCCCCTAATCTCTGTTATATCTAGAGGAGCAGACTGTGAGAAAATAATGCTCTGAGAGGATTTTCTGTAAGGCCCTTCATGTTAGATATGCTCTCTTAGGAGTTCCCAAAATTTTAGTGTAAAGGCGAATACTGCTTGCAGATAGTGAGCACAGAAATCCTCTTATGAGAGGTGTATTTGGGAAGGAAGACAAGCATGCTGAGGCAAGTCCCCATGCCTGTAAGGGTGGCCTGCCACATTGCTGGGGGGAGGACACAACGGAGCAATCCCAAGTGATGGTCATCCTTTGCCACTGGTGCAGCTTAGAGCTTCAGGAATGTTTCCAGTGACATCTTAGCTGCGACAGCCTCTAGAAATCAATACATTTACTTGAAAGATAATCTAGTCCATATTTTCTAATGCCTTTAAAGGCTACCTGGCACTGATTGTAGAGAACTTCAAACACATCTTCTGCTTTTATTAGGTACATTTGTATGGCAATGAATGTAGGTGTGAGTTGGCATCATTTCCTGCTCAAGACACAGGCTAATATTTTGTAGGAAGTACTGCAAAACAGGTTCTTATGTTTTAGAGGAAGAAACAGCTCAGCATCAGTTCAGTGGAAAAGTTCTTCATGCATATTGACAACAAACAGATATTTATGTTGAAAGAAGATATCCATGGATCATGTGATAGAAGAGCAGTGACTGAAAAGTGATTTGCATGAGGGCAAAAGGATCTGTAGACATCTCTCTCAATCTCAGTTATTCTGTGTTTTCTATCAAGTGTCTGAGATGGAGAGACTGTGATGAGCAATCAGCCAATCTGTCTGAATTTCTGTACTGCAACAAGAATTGTCTGCAGTGTCCCATTAGGGATGGGCAAGGAAAACGGTTCACACACTTGTGTTTGCAGTAGAGGGTAGGAGTGATAAAATACAGAAGATGTGAGGATTGAGACTGCTGAAGATGAGGTGCTCCTGGCATTTCTGATAGACTGGCACATCCATGAGATGCTCTTGTTCCATTTGCCACCAGGTAACCCAGACACCCCTTGGGCAGCTGTTTGGAAAAGTCTTTTTTACCAAGGAGAGTCATCAAACACTGGAAGAGGTGTCCAGGGAGACTGAGGAATCTCAGTCCTTGGAGATATTCAAAACTTAACTAATGTGACCCTAAGCAGCATGCCCTAACTTAGAAGTTGGATCAGATTTGGAATTGGCCCAGGTTGGAGGCAGTGGGTGCTTGTGCTCAGTGATATCCAGAGGTCCTGTCCAACCTGTTTTTCAGAGATTCCTTCAAAGCAAAGGTAAGGAAGCAATCTAAGTGAATCCGTGAGTTTCAACCCAGTGTTAGAGGGATATGAGGGTTGAGGGAAATGTCAGTGGCAGCAAAGAGAAAATTGGAGGCATTTTGTAAGGGTGTGGTTGGGCAGCTGCCTTTAGAAATGTGAAGTTCAAGGCAGCTGCAAGGCATGCAAAGTAAATGACAGAAGGAAGGAAGTGGCTGGAGAACAAAAAAATGCGTTGCCTTAAAAAACTAGAGTTTATTCCTAACTGATTACAGCAGCTGGGCTGTGTTTCCTGGCTACACTGCGGAGGACTTTTAGCCTTCCCATCCCTTTGCAAGATAAAATTCATGGGGGATACAGGGGAGAGAGAAATGTAGAATAATGTGCTTAAGGAAAAGCTGAACATTTATTGCTACATTTCAGACAAAAACAAATGCATCTCATTTGTCTCACAGGTCTGAGATAGGACAAGCCAGGGAGAGCATCTGTCAGCCGCTGTCTTCTGCAGTTCTGACTGTTAATGTTTGCTTAGCATTAAATGTCTCCCTCAGAGAAGGACTTAATCTCTCACAGATTTGGGGCCTGGAGAAGGGGAGTGAAGGTATTTTTAAAAGGTAGATTAAGACCTATGCATTCAGTTTTTATCACGCTTGTATCAGTGTGTAGTAGGAGTAACTGAGATAATTTGCTCTTTGTGTGTATAGTTTAAAAAGAAAAGTAGAAGGAAAGCCCATCTTTGTGGGTCAGGACTGTCCTTTAATGTCGGTTATTTTGGCCATGAGGCCTGTCATGAGGGACTCCAGGTACATTCAGCTAACTAACAAGGCAGTAGTTGGCACAAATGCATTGACAATTACGTTATTTGTAAGACATATTATTTGCATTTTACTTGGATTGTTTGTAAGCAGCATCACTTATATACTCTTCAAAGTCTAGAGCACAACTGCAAATACGAACTATATGGCATTATATGCTAGAGTTCCCAAGCTCTGACACCAAACTGTTTTAAGTCCCTCATAAGAGATCAGACCATGCTTTTGGTTGATTTGCCCTATTTGAATCAGTGCAATCACAAGATCCAAATGGTGGCCTTGCATGAGCTGTTTGGAAATCTGGCTACACAGCAGAAACTGGAAAGTGTGTGTTGTACTGATATGTGTGTGTCTTTCCAAGCTCGAAGTTCCCCCAGTGCAACAGTTCCTCAGAGCTCCTGTTTCTTGGGTCAGGTCAGTGGGTTGGCATTTTTTGGAAGCTTGCATTGAGTTCTTCTGGTGTGGAAACTGATATGGTTTGTTCTTGGCTTTACCAGCCCAGACCTAACATTATTGCTCCTGAGTGCCATTTGCACATCCTGAGTGGAAGAAATTTGGAATCTGAAAGCCCCAGCAGGTGTGGTCTTGATCTGAAGCACAGCACAATGAGTAAGGTTGTGCTTATTGTTTTGCTGTGTGAACTGTAGTGGGTTTAGGAATTACAAATCTGAGCCCAGTACCATAGCTGATAATTTCTTGCCCAAGCAAAGAAGGGAGCCCTTGTTTGTCAAAGCTGAGCGTGCATGGGTTCATGCTACTCCAAGGTTGTTGTTGCTGACTGGTTCTTCCAGACAGTGAAGTTTTCAGGATCTGATTGCTCAATGGATTTACAATCTCCCTTCCCTACTTATGCCTGGAATACATTTTAACATACTGAGTGGATGGGCAGGTAGGAGAGATGCAAAGAATCATAGCTTATGCTTTTCTTTGAAAATAAAAGTAGACTTGTATTGGAGCAGTTCCAAGGGAGCATGCTCAACTTACAGAGGAAGCAGTCCCAGATATGGAAAGGAAATAAGGCAAGAATGTGATTTATCAACACTACAGAACAGCAATACAGTGTTAGGCTTAGGAGCTGCTGCTTTTTGGACCACAGGCATTGTTTTTCATGTGGGTGACTGTAGTGGGGTGTGTGAATTATGCATAGTGTAACATTAAGGCTAAACTGGTTTGGATTCTGTTCTCTTTTTTTTTTTTTTTTGCAAAGTCTATGATAATATGGATCACACAGGTAGGTGCTCAAGGCAGCAGGACTTTGAAATGTCTGAGATAACTTTAAGACTTTGGCTAATATACTAAGATTTGGCCATCCTTTGTTTCATTGGAGCATACATTTTTAGTGTGGTGATGGGAACTTCTAGGTGACACTAACTGTGGGACTCTTGAAATCCCAGTACCTTATTGATTTGTCTGCATTTTCATATCCCTCTCTAGTGTCCAACTCATGTGTTAGTGGAGCTGAAAGCTCACCTTTCCCATGAAACTGAAGAATTCCCTGCCCAGCTCCTTAGCCTTCTGGACTTCAAGATCCCTTTTCTCTGTCAGATTAGCAGACATGGCTTTAAACAGTGTCAGGAAGCTGTGGGCATCGCCTGCAGGCCCACATCAGAGCTCTGTGCCCTTCCTCATCTCCTGCAGCCACCTTCTTGTCTTTGAATCTCTCTGGGCAGAACAACTATATATTAGGGGTGTAAGAAAATGAACTTTGTAAAGAAAAAATATTGCCCTTGTTCTCAGGTTTAGATTCAGATTTGTGCTTCTCCAGAGACAAGGTGGATCTCCTCAAGATTCCTCTAGCAAAGGGGGTTCCCTGGGCAGTACCCAGCCAGCAGAGGCACACTGGTGTCCTGCCCCAGGTACAGGCAGCTGCAGAGGGAAAGCAACTGATTGCCCACGAGCTTCTGTGTCACACCATTTGCATCTCAGCCTGTTTTGTCACAAAGAAGGAATTGATTTGATTTAAAATCAAATGAAAGCAGTATACCAAACACACACTGTGTAACAAAAATCTGTCTCTTACCTCAGGCAGCTCCTTGCTGGGAGCTCTGCCTACCATGGGTTTTCTCAGCTCTTAGGCGAAAGCAGAACGGTTCCTATGGTCTCAGAGGAAAGCACCACGTGAAGCTCTAGAGCACTCACAGATTTTGTGGTTTAATAAAAACAATGGAGTGAAAGGTGGTTTTATTTCTGGCCTGGTGAAAATCTTGGATAATTTCATTTTTTTCTTTTAAGTGAATTAAATGGACTTTGCTAACATAGCATATCATTAGATACACGTCTGTTAGGGAATGGCATTTGCAGTAGAGAAAGGGAAAGAGATGCATTAAGAAGCATGTGGGCTTTGGGAAGGCTCCTCTGGGGAACCAAGCAAACTTGTGCCTCTGGGTTTGCAAAGGTACAGCTCCAACAGTGCACAGCGCCGTGACTGCATTGTTTCAGTGGAAGTTTTACTATTTCATGTATTTATTTGTCTGTCCCTCTAGGGTACTTGTGATATACTGGCATATTTAGACACATAGTCACTTCATTAAACAGCAAGCATGAGCTTTCCTCCAGTGTAGCCTCACCTGGTCAGGATTTATTGCTGCTTTTCCAATAGAAGCACTGGCCAAGCAGTTGGTTGACTAAATCAGACACTGACTTTCAGAACTGGTTAAGATTCCTTAGCATTTTTTCCTGGCCTCAAAAGCTTTCCAACATTGATCCATTGGTTCCTCTTGCAAAAGACCTCTGCAGGGTGAGGTGTAGAGCAGCAGGATTTCACTGGCACAGGAACATCTCACACTGCGTGGCAAGCAGGTGTTGTGCCCCAGGCTGAGGAGCCATGTGAGGACGTCCTCCTTGGGTCCTGCCATGTCCATGCACTGCTGTCATTCCAAGCCCAGGTGTCTACAAGTTTCCTTGCAGCAGTTGTCCATGTTTGTGTGGCATTCATTCCATAGAGGAAGCTTGTATGAAGATAACTGTCCCAAATGCTTTTTGTGTGTCTTCTAAGTGGGCACAGCTTGTTCTGGTTCCTGTTACAACATGACATTTTCTCAGCATGAAACAGACAGGTACATTCAGTGACTTTTAGGCTTGACAAGCGTTAAGGAGTGGGGAAAAAAAATTCTTCATGTGCAGAGAGATATTTTTTGCCCAGTATCTCACTCTGCCAGTAAAGCTAGACCTTTCCTCTCCTTCCCCTTCACTTCTGTGTTTGCCCTCAGACCTCAAAAAATGCAAAGGGACCAAGAAGCAATCATTATCTCTTACTAGCCTGTGCTATGTTCCCTTTCAGGTAAGAAAAAAGCTTTTCTGTGTAATGAACTCCACAGGGTCTTGGGGGAAATACAAATAGATTGGAGATAGCATTGTGTCATTCCAATAGAAATGAGCATGCTAAGAAAGTGCTGTTGTTTTGCAGGAGGAATTGGACAAAGGACCCTGAAGACCATGGAGGGAGACTGTCTGAGCTGCATGAAATACCTGATGTTTCTTTTCAATTTCTTTATATTTGTAAGTATTTGGAATTCACTTCCTTTTCTGGATCCCTCTCTTTCTAGCAGTCTGCTGCTGCCCAGCAGGATGGTCTATAGTGTGGTAAATTTGCCACAATACAGAATATCCCTCTGCTTTGCACGAGCAATCACTGAGCATTTAGCAGCATCCAAAGATGCTCAGACATTCAGCAAGGCAGCACAGTGGTCACTGTTGTCTGAGTTGTTGCAATCATTGACAGGGAGAACTACAGGGAAAGCTGTAACAAATGGTGCACATGGTTCATCCTTGAACGGCAGAAGAAATAGTTTTCTAGTCCTGGGTGCCCTGCTGAGGTTTTCACTCAGAACCAGTCATTTTCCTACCGCATGTGGAGTTATTATGAGCTGGTTTTGTTTTTGAAAGGAGGGGTGGGAGTGCCCAGCCACCTTGGCATCTGTGGCAGGTATGGTTCATGTGAACCCCTTCACTGGGCTGTCCTCTACAGATGTGGCAGCAGATCAAGACTGTCCTTCAGCAGTACAGAGGAAGTAAACAGTTGGTAGAGTGATGTGTCAAGAAAGAAAGGTGTTTTTGCTGCAAATGATTCATTTATTGAGAAAGATACTAAGAGCAGCATGTCAGAAGTCACCTGCACAGCAGAGAATACATGCCTTGGAGAAACATAGATTCTTCAGATTAACATCTTTGATCAAAAGATAGCAATGAATGCAGTTTTTCTGCAGCAGTTATTTTATGTTGACCTGTCTCTCTCCTGTCCTTGTGCTGTGACAGCTGGGAGGAGCATGCCTGCTGGGACTCGGAATCTGGGTCATTGTGGATCCCACAGGCTTTCGAGAGATAGTGGCTGCCAACCCCCTGCTCTTCACAGGAGCTTACATCATGCTGGCCATGGGAGCAATGCTCTTCCTGCTGGGCTTCCTTGGCTGCTGTGGTGCCATCCGTGAGAACAAATGCCTCCTGCTCTTTGTAAGTGCCCTTCCAATTTCTGTTGGCCTCTTGGTGCTTCTCCTAGGGGTGACTGGATAGATGATGCTGGGATAAGTGCAGGAATGGATGTCTGCTCTTGTAGCTGTTATTCCTTCAGGTGATAAGAAGGCTTAGGATACTTTTATACACTGCTAGAAATAGAAATAATTTTCTTTTTCACCTATATACGTTTGAACCCAGTCTGGGAGTGGTTTTTTGACTTTTTAAAGCTTTCATTCTAATTGACATCATTTGGTTGTTTAGTTTTTTCCTACATTTATGAAGTGACCAAAAATGGTCGTTTTTTGGCTACTCTCCACTTGTAGATTCGTTCCTTGGAAGTTCACAAGAAAGGAGGGAACACTGGAGAACAGCCCCTCCATGCCAGCAGAAAGGCCAGCCCAGAACTGCATGTCATTGCTGCTCTCAATAGCTGGTCGCTCCAGCCTACTCTGCTCCTAAAATGAACCACATTTGTTATCTTTGGACAAATTTTCCCCTGAATGACAGGATTAAATTTCAGCCTATGGTGGTCATCCATAATTACAAAGAACTAAAATAAGTCACTTTTTCCCTTGCCTCTCACCAAGTTCTGATACTGAAGCATTTCCAGCCATTATCTCCTACTGGAAGGTATTGCCAGTTATATTTTGAAAGACAAAGATCATTAGGTGGGTTTTTTGTTGCTTTGGTTTGTTTGATTTTTTTAAAGAAATGTGATAGTTTGTTTCTCCCAATGGGTCTGATGGCACTTTGGGTTTATTGTGCTTTTTGGGTTTTTTTGGGGGTTTTTTTGGTTTGTTTGTTTTTTCTTTTTTTGTTTTTTTTTTTTTTTAATCTCAATCTTACTGTATATTGTTAAGATTGTGCCTTGCACAGCTTTTTCATGGTTCAAAAAAGGCTTGTCTCTAACTTTAAATAGGACAGGAAAGCTCTCTTTCTTGAATGCAAACCCATATTTCCTAAAGATAAGCATGACTTCACTGAGATAAATTCTCTCTGGCCCTTGGCTCCCATATGCCTTGAGCTCACAGCCTGCAAATGAGAGCCCTTTGGGGGAAGCCGCTCTGGGTTTGATTTCTGTGATCCATCTCAGAAGTAAATCCAAAAAAACTAATGTATCACCTGTGAAGTCTGTGGAGCTCTGCGCAGAAGAACCTAATAAAATGGAAAGGATGAGGCCCAATGAGCTTGAAGATATTTCACAGCCTGTTCTTGTAAGATTAAGAAACTAAATGTAAACTTTGATGAGAAATGTTGTAATTGAATGGAAGAGCAATATTTTCAGTCTGCTGCATACAGACTGGTGACCTGGCTGGAGAAAGGGAGCTCTGGGCCATGTTCTTTCCTGATTTAGCATCATTTACTGGTTTGAATATTTCTCTGTGTGTTTTAGTTATACTCCAGTACACTCAATTTTGTGGTTATTACTTTCCTTACTCCTAGAGATAATTCTGAGCCCTGCTGCTTCATTTAGTTACCTTTATTATTATTTTATTTTTGAATGAAATGTGTGAAAAATATGAGCTAGAAGTAATGCCCTAGAAGAAACTCTAAAAGTAATTACTGGATAAGGAATTATTGTTCCATTTTGATCTGTCAGATCTTTGGGGGCTTTTTGTATCAACACCAACTCAGCTAAACAGCCAGCTGTCTCATGTTCAGCAGTGTGCAGCACTTGGATGAGGACCTGTGCTGATGCTAAGGGAGAAGAAATATGTGTCTAACTTCTTTTTTGGGGCCCACCAGCTGGTGTTAAAACCAGCTGTGAAATCCAAAGTCTAATAGGAGTAAGTTTTAGAGACTGAATAGGCAAAAGATTCATGACTGTATGCCAGAGAGACTGGGAGCACTTGCAAAACAGAGTGTAAGTCTTTGTGGGGGTGGTACCTGGGGAGAAGTTGCTAGATCAAATCAAGTCCACTTACAAAGTTGTTAAAGAATTGATGAGCCAGAGAGCTGCTTGAGTGAGATTTCACAGTGATGCATAATGTATGCCTGAAGCTTTTAGTCCAAATGTAAACAGAGGATAGAAAGGACAAGTCAGATGCATGTTCTCTAGTTTCTGGTTTCAGTGTTTGCAAGGACTTGTATTTTTCATTAAGCTGCTTGTCTTTTTGGTAAAAAATAACCCCATCACTATGGAACCCAACATGTTGCATTAAACACAAGGCTGTGAAGCTTTTCTAGATTTCCTGGCATTTGGACTTGGCTCACCAAAAAAAAAGGAGCGAACAGTGGCCTGAAAATCAGACACTGAGTAATTTGTCTTGAAGGTCCTCTGACTGCAAAATAGCACTGCAAAAATCAGAATCCAAAGTACTATTGAACATACAACATTGCACAAAGGAACTGAATCCAGCTTTGTTAAAAGAAAGCCCATGTTAGCTTCATTTGGCTTAGTTTCAAATGCAGACATCTTCTTTTGCACTCCTGTAAAATGGATGTAGTAGCCCCTCAAACTTCTCAGCATGAAAAAATGCAGGTCCTTTGAGTTAAAGATGGTTGATGCACTTTTTGGAACAGCAGTTCTGAAACTGGAACATTGGATGAGTTATGAAAAATAAACACAAAGCATTAATTTGTGAAAACTTGATAGACCACTTTTGGTCTATCAAGGCTGAGGCAAGATTTTTGGCCAGTATGAGAGATCCCACTTCAAATGTCAAGCTTGAATTTGAATGTAAGGTTACTGTGTCCCATGCATTAACCAGCTGGCTTCTTTGTGCTCTCACATATCAGTAATCAGTTTAATTTTTGGAAGGAAAACACATTAAGCAGATTTTGACTCTCCTTCAAAGGCAAAATGGGAGCAAGTTCTGAAACACTGATGATTCATCTTTTTCTCATCAACCCTAATGGCTGCTTGTGGGGTTTTTTCTACTGTAACTTACAAATCTGTAATGCAGAGTGCACAATGTAAGTGTAAATCAGTTTGGGAATGATAATGAAGCTTATCACAGATAATCTAGGAATGACTGCTTCCACTTCTGCACAGACCTGTGCTCGAGCTTGGGTGAACATATGCCCCCCAGTAATCAGTAAATGAAATGCAATTAGCAGGGTGATGGGATTAATCACTTGATCACCACCTTAGACCTTAGTGACTATGCTGAGATCCCTTGATGGATGATGATGCGAATTTGCAAAGCGTTGTTCATTCTCATCACTTGTTCTTTGCCCTCCTGTGGTGAAATTAAAACAGCCTCTGAGCAGGAAAAAAAGAAGCCACACAGAAAACTCCAGCAGTAAGAATAAATTAGAGAGTTAACTAGTTCAGCAAAATCAAGCAACAGCATGCTGTTAAAAACCAAAATCCCTGCTCATCTGACTTTTCTTGTTTTGTCATTTGAGCCCAGGCTCCTTTTCTTTTGTTTCCACTGAAGAAGCAGGAAGCCAAATGTGATAGGGTGGTGCAGGTGCTTTTCCAGTGGGCAAAAATCACTTGCAGCTCTGATAATTGACAACAAAACATTTTGCCCATTCCAAGCAGAAACTTTGAATTCTCTCTCCATTATTGAAGTGCACAATGCTCAGCCTTTCAGACACTGTTTATAAATCATTGGTTGGGGATCACAATTGTATTTCTGGCCCTGTCTGCCTGTTTTCTGTTTCAGAAAGATCTATCAACTTCTCTCTCTCTCTCTCTCACACACACACACAGATAAAAAATTCCAGACTTCTCTTGTATTTACTTTTACTTGTTGCATCATCTACCTTCATTTGTAACATGTACCAAGTTTATTATCCTACCCATGATGTGGTCTTACAGGGTTCTTCGTTCACTTTTGCCTTTCTCACACACAATGCCGAAATCTGAGTTAATGTCTTAACATCTATTCAGTTCTGTAAAATGATCTCAAAGCCTGTGGGCAAATTCTTGAATTTTATACAGACTGATTCAAATGGCAATTTTTCTTTAGAGCAATAAGAATGTAAAAAATGTCCACCTAGTTCAGACTTATGGTTATTCAAGTCCATGATTTTGTCTACAATAATGGAAATAAATGCCATTTTGGGAGAGAGTGTGAATCTAGCCACTTTCAGCTCTGTTCCTATAGCTACTCCTCAGCACCAACATGCATTGTTTTAAGGATGTTAAAGGGCACATCCCTGTCTATTCTTTTTACTGTTTCATAATGACTGAAGCAGCATCAAATTAGCACAAGGCATCAGCGCTCAGAACTGTCACAAGAACAGGCAGAATCTGAGGAGTCCCATCACTCATCCTTGGCTGGAAACCCTGCTGAGTACCTGAATGCTCTGGGTAGACAAGGTCCCAGGAACAGCACCCTCCCAGCAGGATGTCAGTCTCTGAGGATGAGAGCTCTTTAAGTGCATCTGATTTACTCCTGTGGGGTGGGGGGTGAAGCCACAGAGGATCACTCAGGCTTGGTAACCTCACCGAAACAAGGTGCCTTTGCTAAGACTGAAAACCAAACTTTTAGACTGAAGTAGCAGAAGGTTGCAAAGACAGCAGGATGAAATATAATTCCAGCTTAGATTGAACAGCCATGTGCCTCTCTGTTTTGCTTTCCTTCCCTTTTCCTAAAATTATGATGACATAAGTGTAAGAGCTTTACTTCAGCCTGGAGGCCTGTTTCCCTTTTACTATCACTTAATGTGCAGGCTGTGCTTTCTGTCAAGTCTGCAGCATGCCCTTATCTTAAGGATGTGAATATGCACACTTTAGATACCATACAAGACAGAGATGATACTTGCATAATCAAATTATTATGGTGTGTTACCAACTTACTGTAGAGGTCCTGTGTGGTTAGTACTTAACTCCCCATTGTGTGGAGGCAATATTAACCAAGGCTAATTTTGTCCTGAAATGAAAACAGACCATTTTAGGTCATAGGTATAAATAATTGAGGGTAAATCCCACTTCCTCCTTCTATACAAAACAAGCTGTGATTATATTACAGCAAAATTGTGTTGTTTGTATTGCAATCAGGTGTGTGTGTGCATTTACATGTGATACCTACACTTGTGTCTGGACAGTTTAAGCAGCATGTCCACAATTATATAATTTTCCATCAAAGTAGACTTTATTGTTTTGATCTGGTGTGGGTTTGTCAGGGGATACTACAGCTTCTGTAACATTATACACTTTCACTTCTTAGAACCAGGCAAAAGTGTCACAAGCTACCATGTCCTGCAATGAGGTCAGAGAGGGAATGTGTGTGCTTCAAGTGACTGTCTCATACGGTTTCTTAATTGTCAGGGGGAAAAAATGTTTACTTAGTTATTTTTTCCCTCTCCTTGGTAATTAGCAAACCCCTGTATTCCTATTGTGCACATTTAATGTTATGTTTGTGGGTTTTGTCTTCTCTCTTCCAGTTTTTCATGTTTATTTTGTTAATCTTCCTGGCGGAGCTTTCAGCTGCAATCCTGGCTTTTATATTCAGAGAAAATGTAAGTATCCAATGGTGGGCAATCTCTGGGCCCCAGAGGGGTTATACACAGATGGAGCAGGGCTTTAGAGGGTGGCTGATTTGTCTGTACAGTGACTGTTTCAAATATGAGCCTTGTTCATTACTACCCTGTCTGCAGAGCTGCCAGCACGTCAGGCAATGCTAACTGACCTGGCTAGTGCAGGATGAAGAGTTTATGGGGACACACATATTCCTGAAGTTTTTAGAGTCTTTTAAAGTCTTCCTGATGCTCTTTCAGCCAAACCAGCTGCACATTCCACTAGAGAGAAGTTTTATAATAGTCACACTATGATTAAAAGCAACTATTTTCCTTTTTCAGTATAACACATGTTTAATAGTTGAAAACTCCTATTTTCCAGACAGAGCCAATGCTTGCTCTGCAGTCCAAAAAATCTCTTATGAATCTTCTAATCATATTTATTCTTGATCTTGCATGTTCTGCTGCTCACTAGACTCCTACCAATGCTGCTTGTAAGGTAACTTCCCTGACCTGCCCTAAGCAAATTTTCCCATACTTATTGCCCTACTTAGTTTTGTCCTTCTCTCCAAAGCTTCATATGATGTAGCCTTTCTCTATTCTTCTGCAATGAATATAATTATATGGCCATCATCCCTCCCCTGTGCTAATGGTAAACTTCTACTACAGTAGTAGTAGTAACCACAGTGTCATTTCTTTCTCTAAAGAGCAAAGGTCTGTGCATTTTTTTCATGTTCACAGATGTGCAAAGAAGAGCCTGACTGAAGTACATCTATCCATCTCTGAGTGATGGCTGTGAAAAAAACACTGGCTGGTAGAGGTGGTCACTAGTGACTGTTTGTATTTATTTTGCTTATTTTGCCTCTGCCAGTAGCAAGAGGACATACAGCACATTTGCTGTACTTACTGAATGTAGAGAAATGTGGCATGAGCAAAGAAGGGCCACGTATAATGTTGATTTTCTTAAACCAGGATATACTTTTATTCATTTTAAAAAGCTTTTGATAGAAAAGAATCAAAACTTAGGAAGCTCACAGCAAGAGAGTGTGATGTTTGTGTAGTAGGACTTTTGTCTTTGCCTCACATCTGAAGGCAGTGGGGAAGGGATGGCACTCTGCACACAGAATTGGTGCCCCATTCCAGTTTAGGCTTTGAGACCATGCCCTTGTGGAAACACCTACAAACATATTGCAGTATGGGGATCTGGTGTCTTCTGGTCTTTACAGCTCTGCCATTAGGAATTTTTAGAGAATTCCTTTGGTTCAGCTCAAGGGGCAGACCGCACACAGAAAAACTGCCCTGCAGACCTAAATATGAGCTTTGTGACAGAACATGGTCCCTGGGGAGTAGGGCCAGGGCAAGCAGCTGTCAGCTGAGGCTCCCACTTCTCCCCTTCTCTGTGGGAAACCTGTAAAAGGTACAAAAAACTGCCCAGGCTTCCTGCAAGTCCTGGGTGCAGGGTGGCTGCACTTCTGATGTGTGCTCCTTGCTTACAGCTTGTGTCTGGGCAAAGCATGGGTACCTTCCACTCCCATGGCAGCCATGGGACACACAAGGTCGTGTTATCTTGCAAGATAAGGTCACAGTGGTTATTCTAGACTTCTGTGGCATCTGGCAGTGTTTCGTGAGATAGAACTTGCAAGGGAAAAAACTTCTATCTTTCCTAAGCTCGTCTCCTTGTTTGTATCACCAGCTTCCCACTCTGTCAGAATGATTGACAGGAAGGGCTTAAATGGGAAGGAATGAAGAATGTCAGATCCCAGCATAGCTGGAGATGGCTCTATGCAGAAGTCAAACTTGATCTGCAAGTTCTTGTAGTTTGTTTTTCTGAGAAAATATCCCTTGTTTTGGTGTTGCTGTATATTGTGGTGGTAGCTTGTCTGGCTTGGAAGCTACTTGTGGCTAATTTTGCTGTCACCTTTGGGTTAGGGTGAGATAGGTGAATGGACAGAGGTGGTCTTTCATTGATCCCATGGCAGGAAGAATTCTTAAGAGTAACAAATTAAGGTCAAGATCAGATGTGGTTTTTTTCTTCCTTGCAAAATAAATTACTTTTAGGGCATATAGTAGCAAATGCACATTTAGCCAATCTAAATTTCCTCAAAGCTTACCAAGTGGGATTCTGTGATCCGTTGTTGCACCAGTCCATATGGCTGTGGCCTCTCTGGGTATGTAAAATGAGAGAAAAGGTACACTTTATCTGTTTGCTTTACAGATAATGTTCAGTGCAGCTTTCTCTTGTACAGTTTTGCATCCAAACCAGCTCGCAAACACTCAATGGAATTAAATTAACAGCTAAGGGAGTGAGAGAAATCAAGAGCCAAAAATAAGGGGGAAAAGAGATGTTTTCTGTTGAGATTTGACATGAGAGGAGCAGTCAGTGAAGCAGGGCAAGGCGGTGGGATAAGTGAAGGTGGTGTTCATGAAGGTGAGCTGCTGTGACCTGCAAGTCCAGCTGCACTTCCAAAGAGCCATCTAAAAGCAGTATCTGAAGAGGAAGACAGCTGTTAATCGGCCATGAGATTACCTTTGAAAAGGAGGTTTTGGGTGTGGAGAACCCTTTTTCATCTAGAAGTTCCCCCATAAAATAATGACTTTCATGAACACTAGAGAGAGACTGTGAAAGAGCAATTGGATTGGCTCTTTATATGCCCTTCAGAGGTCTGGGTGGGAAAAAGCCTAGGAGGGATATTTGATTCTTGCAGTGAACTGTCTTAGCAAGCAAGAAAGCAGGATGGTAGGGAACAGAAGAGTCCAGTGGCAGGGCTTTGGATGGAGTCTGGATGTTTAGATTTTTAGCCCCAGTTCTAACACTCTATAGGCAAGTCACCTCTGTGGCTGGTCCCTATTCCCTCAGACATAGGCAAAAGCTAAAGAACACAAACCTTCCTCACTGAGCAGACAGAGGTCTCTCAGATGGAAGGCACTGCAGGAGTGGGAATTGCAGCACTGGTGACTGGACCTCCATGTCCTGTACTGTGCCAGACACATCAAAATGTTCCAGGCTGATACAGATGGGTTTGGACCGTGTCCTGTTTCCCAAGCAGGCACCACGAAGGCAGGTCCTTGCACAGCATGTAGTATCCTTGAGCACAGCCAAGTATGTGATGGCTGTGACCTTCCTGGGCAGTGCCAGCATGCCTCTGCTGTGCAGAAATGTCCTCCTTTTTCTAAACACCTTCCATCTGGCTGCACTAATCCCAGCAAAGCTATTTTCTGAACCGGTGTGACAAAACAGTCTCACTTCATTCACTGCCATGTAAATGTATGCATGTGCTGCATTGGAGGCACCCCACCCAAAACACAGCTGAGCAGCTCCTTATTGTTCATGGCTGTGGCTGCCACAGCTGTGTGGTCAGTGTGTGAAGCTCTAGTTTTATCAGCAGGTCCTTTGCTCCCTTCTGAATGGTTTTTGCCATAAAAATCCAATGTGCACCAACTTCATCAGGGCCAGTACTTGTTTCAGCTAGGGGAGGGCCATGGGCATGGCAGCAGAACTGTCTAATTCCATCCTCTCTTGTCAGCAAGTTTTTAAAAGAAGAATTTTTTTGTTTTTTGGCCCCATTCTTCTGAACTTGAGATGGTCAGGATAAGCAGTTTAAGACCAACAAAATGGAATCAGTTATTTTCCTGGCAAATGTACTCTTCCACCACTAGGCTTTGTTTCAGGCCAAGTGTTGTAAAAATCACACACAAACTCTGAACAATTTCCTCTGGGATTGCTGCTGTCAAAATAAAGGTTCCACTTTATATTTAAATTGCTCTTTTGTTTTAGACCCCAACAAAGGCAGACAGCTGGGATTATTAGCAGCACTAATATCAGTTTCAAAGTCTGTGCTTCAGGAAGAGACGAGCATCAGAAAAACGTGCTGCTGTCTGCAGGGTTGGATGCTGCATGGACAAAGTATGCAGAGAAAGGGAAGAATAGGAGAACACTGAGGACATACTTCAGCATCTTCTAACATCACAATTTCCTAAAGGAAAAATGTCATGTCCTCTGCTATTTTAATATTCAAAAGAAAAAAAATAATGAGTTAATATCTATCCCAAAAAAGTAATTTAGGAATTTAACAGCATAACTAATGAAAGGTCATGAGATTGAGCTAATTGCATGATTCAAGTATTTGTGACAAAGTTTTACCCAGCACTGATGTCGTAATTATTTTTGGTCTTTGTTTATATTTGAAAAAGAGAAGACAATATTAGGTGATATCCAGGATCCTTTTAAAACACACTACAACTTTTTTTTTTGTCCTTACATTTTGTGATACAAACGAAACAAACAGTATTGTTCTTGTGCTTTTGTGCCCGCCCATAGAGCTCATACATATGTATGTGTATGTGAGATATTTCACGTTGCATATCAAGAACCTGAAACTGGCTTGTAGCAGTCTCTGTTACTGCATCAGCAGTGCTGTATGAACAACAGGAGAGAATAAAAAGGGTATTTTTCAGGCAGCTTAATTCCTGATCCTACAAATATGCAACATCACAGCACTGCTGTATCCAGCCAAGTCCAGCCCCCTTCACTGTGGCTTTTGCAGTGGCAGAAAGTTTTGCTTGTGTGGATCACAAATCACAAGATAATTTGGAGAAGGGACCACACAAGTCTAGACCTATTGGGAACATGAAAGAGGATTTCTTGAAGTTTTTGTCCTGAAGAGACAGAAAGGCAGCAAGAACGAACTGAGATGTTCAGTTTGACAAGATTATTGGGACTGTATGTTTACTATTCCTCCAGAGAGTCATCCTAAGCATATGTAATTTCAAGGTGTCTAATTTCTCAAGAAGACTCTGAAACAAATTATTTGGTCATTTATTCTGCTTTACTGTAAATATAAACAGGGGTAAATGAAATTCCAATCATTTATATCGTTGACCTTTGGAAAAATGTTTACATTATCTAAACACAAATATAAAGGGGATTTTTTTCTTCATGTATGCAGGTTAATTTAGATAATCAAAACAATTGTCAAGCAAATTGTGGGTTTTTTCTCATTAATAAGCTGACTTGGGTAGTTTCTATTCATTATTTTTTTACTTCGTTTTCATTTCCAGAAAGTTTCATGTTACAGCTTCATTCTGCTTCCTCAAACATTGAGGTAAATTCAGAGCAGTTTTCCAGTTGTTAATAGGAAGTTAACTGCTTTGACTAGAAAGTGGAGGGGGAAATCATGCTTTGCTTGCAGTCCTCATGAAGCACAGCAAGTGAAAATACAGTTTGGGTGTGGATTTGACAATCTTCCTAAAATCTGGTTTAGGCCTGTTTCAATTTATTAAATATTTTTAAATAGTGCTGAAAACTAAAAGAAAAAACAACAAAAACTAAAACCAATCAACATTTCAGTGTCAATATTATTTTAGAAATATAGACATAGTTTTGTCCCTGATTTTAATGACAGTTTTATTCCACAGGTACCCTTCACCCTCTACTCAGATATGGCTGAGCCAATGGTTTTTCACGTTTCTCTTCTGAAGTTTGCAAAAAAAAAAAAAGAACAAACCCAAAAAACCAAAGAACCTCCAGCATTTAGAGAAGGGAGCTTTGGGGAAAGTTTGGGAAAGGCGATAGCAACAGCCTTTATATTTCCACCTGTCTGTTTATTTCAGCTGACCAGAGAGTTTTTCACCAAGGAGCTGAAGAAGCATTACCAGAGGAACAATGACACAGACGTCTTCTCTTCCACCTGGAACTCTGTTATGATCACAGTAAGTCAGACTGCACCAGTCCCATTCTGCCCATGGTCAGTGGCCACCAACATGTTGCTCAGCCCACACCCTCAGCTCTGCCAGGGTCAGCCTGCTTCAATCACCCTGTCGTGTCCAGCTTAGCACCAGAGCTTGTGGTTGAAGGGAGGTGAGACTTTGGCTGGCAGTCAGTCTTCCTCAAATGGAGCTGCCACCAGTCCTGAGATAGAGACGCTTCTAGTGACTGCATCAGGGTCACCTGATTTGCCAAAGCCTGAGGCATTGGAGTACCCTCAGTTTTCAAATATTGGGCACAGAGAGCAGTGGAGATGTCTGCAACTGGGTATTGCTGCATTTGCTCTGGGCCTTTCACCTGGCAGACTGCTTCAGAATTATTCCCAGCCAACAGCAGCCAAAAGCTGGTATTAACTAATGTTTTGTTGTATACAGTAGCTTAGGCAGGAGTGTACCTAATGATATATTTTCACTATAGAAATATTAGCCATCAAAATTGACTTTGTTTTTATACCCCTAATTGGGCAGGTTACGGGTTGACTGTCATTGGAGCTGCAGTTGTTATTACCTACCACAAGAAGTTCAATCAGTGTGTGTGTGTACATGTGTTAGTGCTCCATACACCCCATGTGTGTCCCTTCAGGAGTGAAAAGCAGGACATCAGCTTCTGCAGATGAAAAGTCAATTTTAATCTTAAAAGGAAAGGATGATTGCTGCCCTTCATGCTGATTCAGGACTTTAATAAAGACATTTCCTTTTGCTGACTGAAAGGAGACAGAGTCAGAGTATGACTTGAATCCTTAAAAAGCATCTGACTGGAATCCTAACGAGGGACCTTACTCAAATCACCTAGCAGTGCCTTTGAACAGCAACAATCCTGGCCATTAGCCACAGGGAGAGATGGTGCTTGGGAGCCTGGATTGTACTGCTGGGTGATCTCAAGCAAGTCATTCTGAACACGCCCCAAAGCCCTGTGTATTTTGCAGCAATATTCCCAGTAATGCCTTAGTATCTGCAGTATGACATACAAACAGTGGAACTTCATAAAGGCTTCAATGAAACAGAAGCTCCAAGGTAAAATCACGACCCACTTCTTTGGAAACAGTGGTTGTTTTGTTGCTGCTTTGACTAAAGCTTCGACCCCTGCGAGAACAGGTCTTAGTTTTCTGGTGTCTGCATTCAGAGAAAGGTGACAATTCTGTTCCTTTCTTCTCTGTGCCTCTCCCCAGTTTGCCTGCTGTGGAGTGAATGGACCAGAAGATTTTGAAGCTATTCCTCATCTTCCACACTCCTCTTCGGAAAAGGCGATACCGGAGGCTTGCTGCCAGCGAGAGCTCCAGAGCCGGGAAGGGATGTTTGTCAACAAGGAAGATTGTCTAAAAGGCAATGAGAGGTTTCAGAACCGGCAGGTAAAGGAGGCCTAATGCTAGGAAAAGGAGCTTCACAGTGAGCAGAGAGATGGCTGCAGTGGTCATGGGTAGCTATTGGATCTGGCAGGTCCTGACTGTACCTCACATCCTAATTACGCTCCTGCTGACAGCTTTTGAAGCGATGGCATATGGCTGATTTTCAAAATCTCCTTTCATTGAATACACTGCTAAGTCCATGTTGTGCTGTATCATCAGAAATACAAAGATTTTCCTAAGGGATTGAGAGGTAAGGAGGAAATTTAGATCAAGTTCTGTTGTGTTTATGGAGGTTAGAACTACCTCTGAGAAGTTAATTAGCAAGCCAGCACAGGTCAGGCAGGATGGGATGAAGTTGACTCTAACTGGCTTCAGGAGTGGTTCCAATTTAGTTCACAAAGACTACTGATCAATATATACAATCCAAATATCAAGGGTTAAGCAGCCACAGAAAACCATGTCTGTTTTCTAAGGAAGAGAAGTATTGGAAAGCTGTATTTCTCTGCTTCTTTACTCTTCACTGTAGAAAAAAGGGCATTTCTTATAGCTGACTTCCAGTGCCTACAGGGAGCCTACAAGAAAGCTGGAAAGGGACATTTTACAAGAGCATATAATAATAGGACAAGGGGGAATGGCCTTAAACTGAAAGAGTGTAGTTTTAGTCTAGGCATTACAGAAGAATATTGACTGTGAGGGTGGTGAGATGCTGAAAAACGTTGTCCAGAGAGGTTGTGGATGCCTCATCACTAGAAGTGTTCACGGCCAGGTTGGATGGGGCTTTGAGCATCCTGGTCTAGTGGCAGATGTTTGACTGTAGCAGAGGGGTTGGAACAAGGTGATCTTAAAGGTCCTGCCCAACCCAAACCATTCTATTCTTCTATTCTATAGTTCTTTTGCCAGACCTCTTGACTTGGCAATTTTTTGCAATATGGACTATGACAAGACAGTTCATCCCATTGATGCGGGGTCAAGTTTCCTTCCAATGTCACCAGGATGTGATGTTTAAGAAACTTTCCACCGAAGTTCCTGACTGTGTTCACCTCAGCATTAGTTAAACAGAGCTCTGTACTGACCATATGTACAAGCCTCCTTCTCCCTCCAGACTAGGCACTGGTCCTCTTTCAGCACTTAAGAACAGATTGAGAAAGAGAGGAAAGGATTTTGCAAGCAGCATGTGAACTGTTCCCTGACTGGCAGCTGGAAATGGTTGGCAAAGGCACTCTGGGTGAGAGATCGTAGCAGGCAGCACCATGCTGCTTCTGCCAGGTCTGATTGTTGGGAATAGATGGGGAGAAGAGAGATGACAGACAGCAGGGAGGGAAAGAGAAATGCACTGTGAGAAACAGGGTTAAAGTTTTCCCTGAGTGGAAATGCTGAAGCTTACCACTCCCATGGAAAGGGAATGTTTCCTGCAAGTCCATGTCACCAGTGTTGCACACACCAAGCTGTGTGCGCAGCGAGCATCATCAAGCACAGAGCAGTGCACTTCTGTAAAACAGGAGAGACAATCCCATGCTGGTAGGACATTGCTGGCCTCACTTGTGCTCACTCCTGTCTGTAGCCAGCTGAGCAGAGAAGGCTGGAGGCTGGGTTAAGGTTGGAAGTCTGGCAAGCACTCTAGCATTTGTTGATGGGCCAGATGCTTTTCTCTGAAAATTTGGCTGAAACATGGCTGGAAGAGAGCTGATGGTGAGCAGTCTCATGTTGACAAGAGCATGGTTTTAACAGCTCAGTTACTGCCCCAGTAGTCTGGGTCCCCTGGGGTGACCTCATGAGTGGATCTTCTCCATGCCCTCCCTCACTCTCCACCAGTTGTGCCTCACTCACAGTGAGCAGGGTCTGGCATGGACACAGGTACATACCTATTGTGTAGTCTTTGCAGTTCCAACACTTTAATTATGGGTGGAAGGAAAAAAAACCCAAAACAACAGGTGATTGAAACATCCTAGTGGTATGGATAGGATTAAAATGTATGTGTGAAGTATATTCTCAGTGGAGAGGAAGCTACTTTTTATATTGAACAAACTCCAATCTACCTTTCTCTTTATGTGTCACCTGCTTGCAGAAACTTCCCAGTGGGCTGAAATTTTAGGCTGGGAAAACTGAGGCCAGGATAAGCTGGAGATTTCCAGAAATATCCTGAAACCTTTGCAGGAAGATCTACCTGCTGTTAATTGTATTAGCAATAATAAATTTAATTAAGGGTGGTGGTGGCTATGCTTCATAAGTGGAAAAATTGCCATAGTGCATGGCCCTGAGTTTTTAATGAAATTCTTCTTCTTCAGTGAGATCAGCAGGTGTTCAGCCAGCCTCTTTTGGGGGAAGCACAGAGAAAAGGTCCTGGGCTGCTAAAGAGCTGCTGGTTGTGAGAGATGAATCAAGAATCTCCTAACTTGGCTTTAAATAAATCATCCTTTTATCTTGCCAAACTTGGATGCCTGTCACCTACAGTGAGTGTCCTTCACTCTGTGCTTAGTCTCTGCCCTTTGCAGATGGAGTTCTTCTCTGTGCTGCTCCTCTCTGCCCTGCAGGAACTCACAGCTCCTCTTGGCCAGTGAGGGGTGTGAACCACTCCCACCACACCGCAGCAATACCTTCACCTCCCCAGCACTGTCCCGTGCATCTCTGCCTCTGTGCCGTGGGGCTGGGTGAGGTGATGAGAGGGAGCCGTGCTTGTGGTGCCTGGGTCTGAGAGCACCTCGTGTCCTAGCAAGGGCTCTGCTGTCAGAACAACACAATGTGCTGCTCAGGTGTGTCTCACCATGTTTTGTCTTTCCTAGGGCTGCTACACCGTGATCCTGAACTCCTTTGAGACGTACGTGTACCTGGCAGGAGCTCTTGCCATCGGCGTGTTGGCTATTGAGGTATTTACTGTTGTCTGACTGGAACAAAAGCAGTGTCAGTAACGTGCCAGCAGCGAGGCAAACAGGCAGGTGCTCCCCTTCCCAGGGAAAGGTGCTCTGGCAAAGCGCAAGCAGGCTATCACCTGGTTTTAATTGCCTGGAAAGAGGCTCCTTGATCCTTTGAGAGAAAGTGCAGGGAAATAGCCGATGCCACACGCCTGCAGTGCCACCTCGTGCTGGGCCTGCACAGAGCTCCTGCCCTGCCACGCTGGCCACAGGGGCTTTGGGGGCCCACTGCTCTCCACAGGGCCCTGCACAGCCACTGCCCCCAGTGGCACAGTGCCCCGGCATTGCAGGGAAAGGCTGGGTACTTTAAAAGCCCCGGTCTTGTGCAGAGGACAGAGATCTGGGCAGACAGGCCCAGCAGCCTCCCACAAAGGCTGTGCTGCGCCCATGCCAGGCAGTAGCACTGATGTGCAGAGCAGGGACTGTGATCCTGCACCCTTGTGACACCAGGGGCAGCTTGGGCATGAAGTCAGCTGCTGCTGTAGCCACTAACAGTTTGAGGAGGAGGGAGGGCCAGAGGAGAGAGTATTGCCACAGCCTCCCACGGGTGGTAAGGGTCCCCCTCTCCGCATCACTGACTGCTGGGCAGGAGGAAGCAATGGGGGTGGTCCCAAAGGGAGGGCTTTGCCGATCTTCTGGAAGATGCAGCTAACATTTATGGTTCTCTGTGTTGTTTTTGCCCTCTTCTTCCTCCTTCCCCTTTCAGCTGTTTGCCATGATCTTTGCTATGTGTCTCTTTCGAGGGATCCAGTAAGAAGTGGCCCATAAACCACCATGTTCTCCACATGCTCAGAAGAAAAAAGGAAAATCTGAAGAAACAAAACCTGAAAACACCCAAAAAACTTTATTTTTTTTAACAAAATGGGACAGGGAGAAAAAAATAAAAAGAAAAAAAGAGGGTTGTAATATATGAATGACCAAAAGGATTGTACTTCAGGGGCTGGAACTTTGAGGTGATGTGCACTACACTGTACACCGGACCCTTGCCCAGAGCCACCCACAGCAACCGTGGAGCAGGAGCCCAGCACAGCCGATTGCACTAGAGACAGATGGAGCTGGTGGGGTGCAGGAGGATGAGCACAGCTGCCTCTCACACCAGGCTGAGCCTACCATTCACCACTTTATCATGCTTTAGACAACAAAGGACTCAAGAACAGACTTTCAGGGGCTGCATAAGGCAACAGGTTGGCCTTGACTGTCCAGGTGGGTTTGAAACAAGCAGTGGTGGCTTGTCTAAGCAGGAGTAGTCAACGTTTGCGTGATTCTGGCTTTAATTTCCAACCAGGATGAAAACACTCATTCTTCAGTGGAAGCTTTGCCCTGTCATGAAACTTGTCAGAGATGTCAATTACTTCAGTGAGACTGGCTTTTCTCTGGAACTCCAAGTAGAGGCAGCGTGATCTAACTTAGCAATGGGACTCAGCTAAGGCTTGCTGAGGGTCAAGAGTTTGGTGCCTACCTTTCTGTTTTTACTAGATTATTGTTCCTTGTTGTGAAAGAGACCAAATGGTTCCCTGCTGTATTCCCCTCTCCCAGGAAAAATAATGGCTCTGGTCAAGCATCATTGATACTGCTGCCTTCCTGAGAAGGGGAGGATATAATGTTTAAATCTTGTCAGCCTTTGCCTTTCCTCCAATACTTGCAAAAAAATGGTTTGTGGTGCTCTTTTAGCAAAAATATTTGCAGTTGTTCCTGCATGCTTTTCCAGCCCTAAGGAGAGGTCCAGACATGAAGACTGAAGAGCTTCCAGATTGAAGAGGCTGAAGTTTGTCAACCACTCCCATGCTGTTTTCCTGGACCAGTCTGGTGGAATCATTTCTGGTCAGAGAATTTCCCCTGAGATTCTCCCATAGGCTCATGATGAAAATAATCTTCAAGTCAGAATTGTTTTAGTTGATAGTGTTTCCTCCCTTGGGATAGTTTGGCATTTAACTAACATGGTCATCTGCTCAGTCATTTGGAAGTGAACTTGAGTAAGATGCCTGGGACTGGACCTTGGTCAGAGATTAAGCTGGATCTACTACTGAGATCCCAGGCAGGATCCAAGAACACCCTGTGTGCAGCCAAACTGCTCCAGCTGCTGCTCCTATGATCATGGGTATTGACTTGGACAGGTGACTGGTTTCTCTCATCTGGAATCATCAATCCCTGTTGCCTTAATTGTTCATCTGATCACTTATTCCCTGACCCCAAACTCATTTTACCTGGGGAATGACAGAAGGGGCTGTGATTCCTTGTTTAGATCAGGTCTTTTTATAGATTTTATAGGCTCAGATTATGGGAGCACTTTTATATAGGCTCAAGCCAGCTTGTCTGAAAGCTGTAACCTCTGGCAAGGAAGGAGCAGAGCATTAAACTTTGTGCCCAGATTTTGCAGCAGCAACACATTCATCCTCTGGCTGTTCCCTTAGACCCCTGGAGCTGTGTCCCTTGAGCTCTCCCTGTGGGACTGCACAGGCGACAGGCAAGGAAGGAAAGCAGCAGGAAGCCTGGGCCACAATAGACAAAGATCATGGCTAAGAATCTAGGTTGGGGAATCAGGATACTAGGGAACAGGAATGAGGCATGAGAAGCTTTTCCAAGCTTCATTTGAGAAAAACAATTTATTCATTGGCAGGAGAGGGCTGGGTAGGTAGAGCTGCAGCCCCTCCCACACTGCAGTCAGCATATTCCAGCTGAGCAGAATCAGCTGTTGCATTAAACCTTGTGGGAAGCTGTTCTGAACTATTTCCCTCTGGACCTCCTTGGAATGAGGCATTTTAGCATTAAACTCTGGTCTGTTGTTTAATAAAGAAAAACAGTTTTGTTAGCCAAAACCCAGCAGTATTTGTACTGGACAGCAGGTGCTGCACTGAAGAAAAATCTGTTCCATCTACCAGTCTTGTAGAGAATGGGCTGAGCAGAAAGCAAGCTTATCTGTTCTCCTTCTGCCTCAGGAGCTGGTGTCAGTGACTGTTCTGGGAGAGCAATTCCAGGCAAGGAACAAAACTTTCCCAGTTCATTATGCAGAGTTCTCAGGTCAGAGCCTGGCTGGCAAATATCCTCATTTGTGCATGGTGGGTGGCTGAAGGGAAAAAAAAGCCTTAAAGCCTTTTTCTGCCACCAGTGGCATGGGGGAAAGAACCTGTTAGAGCTGAGGGAACTGGACCAAAGCAGCCAGAGCACAAAGTACTAAATATACGTGCCTGAAGTATGATCTCTGCTGGTTTGTTTTGCTCTTTGGCTTTCCTAATTTTGTACTCATTGCTTTGTCTGTTTCCAGCTTTCTTGCTTTCCTTCTCTCCCTAATGGTAGTCCCTGTATCTTCAAAAGGATCTCTTCTTCATCTGTTATTCTGGGCTGTGCACAGCTGTTTCTCCTCTTCTACCTTTTCTGATCCCCCACTGCTCTTTGCTGTGTGAAGATTTCAAATCCTCTCTGCAGGCTGGCTCACGTGCCACTGGGAACACAGCTCAAAAGGCCAGGCAGCAATTCCAAACAAGAACTGGAGATAGCTGTAAAGATATGTGCAACTCTGAGAGGCTCTGTAGCAGTTAGTAACATGCAGAAGGAATTTTCCTTGGGGGAATTTAATGAAAGAGTAAGCCCAGAAAGCAGACTCCCACTGTATGGCAAAGCATGTAAATTGTTCGTTTTGTCCCTTGGTTTTGTGGCTGCCCTCGCTGTGGTACAGTAGTTTTCAGAACTGTAGGCAGGAGAAGCAATTGTATTTTTGTATTTGTTTATAACAGCTCTGGTGAGTATTTTGGGGTCGGGGGCTCAAGCTGAAGTCAGTGCTGGCTGGAGAACTCTGGGCAGGCTGGAGAGCAGAAGGAGCTGCCATCTCCTTTGCTGTAGCACTGTGACCACAGCCTAAGCACCTTGTAGGGAGTAGTAGAGACCAGCCTGGGCAAGTCCCCAGCTCCTCTCAGCATCCCTGCCTCCTGGTTGCTATTTAATGCTCCAATGACTGTCACAAATGCCTGGGAAAAGGGCTGCGTGTGAAATAATGTTTGAAATCTATTTTAAAAAAATGTAGATGTTCTTTTTATTAGATAGTGGAGCTAATTTATCCTGTATTCCCTAATGTAATGCTTTTTTATATTGAAAGGAAACGTTTTTTGGTAATATAAACCTGAACACAAGCCTGAAGCACTCTCTGCACGGTTTTTGTGTGCATTTCTTAAAAAAAACCCCAAAAATAAAAGAAAGATATTGTGACAGTGAAGTGAAACAGCTTTAATTTTCACTATTTGCTTGGTGTTAAGTACAGTCACTTTCTTACCAGAGGAGAAATAAACTCAGGTACAGCAGCTAAAATGAGGTATAAATTGAAGTGTCCCATTCTCCCCTGCACCACCACCCCCCGCCCACCCCCTCCCAAGTAAAAACCCTTGACCAGAAAAGAGGCCAGCTTAGGACAGACAGAGCCTCTCCTGTGTCACCAGCTCCAGTTTGACAGATATTGTTAGATGCAAACAAGATGATGTAGGGAGTTACGTGAATGATGAGTTTTCTTCACCCTCCAAAGTGAGGGCTCTGTGAATGCAACAGTTTGGGTTCATCCCTGGCAGAGAAAGGGGGTCAGCTTTAAGTCCTGGCCTGTGCCTGCTTGGAGCACAATTCTCTGGGGAACAGACACCCCAGCCCTGCACAGCACTGTACAAATGCAGGAAGTTCACTGCAGACTCCCTTGGGGATGACATCAGTCCTAGGCCTCTCACACTGTAACAGATAAGGAAGCTGAGGCCGGTGGAGATGGAGGTTTTTTTGTCAGCAGATCAGTAGCCAAGCCTGAAGTGACACCTCAGGTTTTTGTTCCCAAATTGTGTTCTCAACTGCCACCTGCAGCTGTGATCTCAGCACTTCTGTCCTTGGGGACACAGTTCTGTACAAAGGTTTGGCATCCTCCTCCCTTTTCCCCGTTCACAACAGAGTGAAGACAACCAGGTGCAGTTGGTTTCTGGCAGTGCTGCAGCTGCTCTGCCTGTGCTCCATCCTCAAGCCACCCTGAGCAACTCCCTCCTAGACCTCCCCTGCTATGCATTCACCACCTCCAGTGGGCCTGGCAATGTCTCTCCTGCAGCACCCTGCTGCTAAGAAGGGACATGCCAGGAACCACAGCTTAGTTGTAGAGGAGGTGTGAAGCTCTGTATTTTCTACATGGTCCACTTTTAGCAAGATGGAGCAAGAAGCATCAACATATAACAAGTTCACCTCTCCACTTTCAGGACTAGGTACCAAGTAGCATGAAATCTTTTAAGCCTGGGCCACTCCCCGAGGCTTTGCTCTATGTTGAAGCTGAAAAAGCCATTGACTAGCAAACCTAGAAGTGACTGACTGTTTCAAGTTTTGCAGAGGCAGCTGCTAATCAGAGGACCAGAGAAATCTGATTTCACCTTATTTAAAGCTGCCCTGGAGAGCTGTAACTGCTTCCCCCCATCCTCCCACCTGATCTAACCATCAAGAAGCCTTTGGAGTACTGCTCTCACAATGTGCAGTAACTCATGTCTCTCACCTATGGGATGACATTTTAAGCTATGCCAATCAGACCCAAATCATAACTAAGCTCATAGCACCTGTGGCCAACACAGATGGAAGGCAGCCTGCAGAAGATGCTCCATTTCCTTCTTCTGTAAGATTGCTTTTGCTGTGGTATTTTACTTGTCTGTCCTAGAAACATAATTTCCCACCCACACCCCCCCCCCCAAAACCAACCATCAATCTGTGTATACATTCATGTGACGCCCCAAAACACAAAGAATCAAGCTTCACGTACCTATACCCACAACTACAGCCAAAGTGCTACACTGAGGCCATTGCAGCTGCCCACACAGGTGATGCACAGGGGGAGAGCAACAGCCACAGCATGCCATGCTCCAGCTCCTGCCCACTGCACCACTTGGTCTAATTTCTGATCCTCTCCAGCCTGCATTTGATCATTACCTGCCTCACAGGGAAAGGTTTCCCTCCTAGACCCCAATTCTTCCATCTGAACAGGAACACTCCTCTTAATTAAAAGTTTTAGTTGCTCGGTATCATTTTTGGACATGCTGAAAGCAGCTTGACAAGCATGTATTGTCGTGAGGCTCCAGAATTTAGCCTGCTGTTGGATGTTGCCTCTCCATTTGATTTACTTATTAAGCAAAAAACTAAGTTACAGTTGTGATGCTTCCTGATTCAACTATTTCCAATATTCTTACATGACAGACGTTTTGCATGGCCAGTAAGTACAATGCACACAGTGTCCCAAGCTTATACAGCTGCTTCTAAATGCCAAAAGCACTAACACAACATACAATAACTACCCACTACCTTCTTCTAACTCTACTAAATAGCAAAAGCTGTAGATCCCAGTCTTACCAGTGGCTTGAGGACTGCTGTTCACATATGCAGTTCTGTTTGTGTAGGAATCTTTCTACTGGGATTTTGGAATGTCAGCTATATTCCAGAGCATGCTTTGATCCAGTCAATAGTAGTGCATGAGTAATAAGTCCAAATCCTGTACACAAACCTTCTGGCTTTAGTCCCATGGAGAATAAAAAATGCTGCCTCAAGCTGTGGACAGGGATAATCCACAAGGAAAGCACTAGGAAGCAGGGCAGTCAACACTGTGAAGCCCAGGAGGTGTTGGAGAAACTGGCTAGTCTGTCCTTGCCATCATATGCTCCACTCCTTGCTGCTCCTCATCTGAGTTAAATATTAAATATTTTAATGCTACAAACTTTGGTCCTCTCTTCTCAAGGTCAGAAGAGATGTGATGCAGATATTAGCAGAGTTGGAACACCATCTCCCACAGCCAGAGCCCATGTCTAGAGGCTGCTCACTGACCCAAGCATCTGTGCAGATGCTCTTACTGTTACAGTCTCTGCTCTTACCAGTGCTAATCACAACAGCACTCCAGCCCCTGCTAAACTAAAGCATCAGATAAAGCTACTGCACACCCACCACTGCTACTACCATCAGTAAAGCTTCAACTGTAGGAAGTGTTCTGGGGTGAAGGGGACAGGACCCCAGCCTAGAAACTTCATTAAACACCCCAAACAATGGGATGTCTTTGTGCTCAATGGACTATTTCCAATAGTTTCCTTCACTTCTCACATCTTCTAATTCAAGTTGCTCTACTGTTCCCAGTGCTGTCCCTGCAGAGAGAACAAGCAAGGGTTCTCCCCCTTCTTTTGCTGTATCTCCTGCCAAGCTCTGCACAGTATCTGGTGCAAAACTATGAACTACACAAAAATGCACCTCTGGCAGCGAGGAAAGAAGAGCTGTTTGCAAAGCACTGAACTTGACCTCATCCAGCTCCTGGCTTCCTAGACAGTCAGTACTTGCTAAAAGGGGAACGGGCTGTAAACCAGGGGAGGTGCAAGGCTTACCAAGTAGAGTAGTTGAGTCCCTTGTTGGCTGTCTCACTGCCCTGTTTCCTCAGGGATTTGGTTTCAATATGCTGGCCTTATTTTGTGCTTTGTTCCAGTGGGTTCAGAGCCTGTGATCCCATCAGCCAGTTTCCCGTAGAAAATTGGCTTTTTTCCCTGAGCCTGCCAGGCCCACACACTTCCCTGAGCCTTCCTCCTGCTGCTCCTCACCTCCTGCAGAGGGGCTGGGGGGGGTCCCAGCATTGTTGCTCCCCCCATTTCACATGGCAATGCCACCAGCACTGGGTTACACACCGATTCATGCCGGTAAAGAAGGAAACTACTTTAGAACCAAAAGGGACTAACCAAAAAAAAAAAAAAAAATTGAAAAAAAAATAATTAAAATGCAAAATTACCGACACAAACTCCCCCCCTCCCACCTTTCCCGTAACAAAAAAGCCCAGGAATTAGACTTTCTTGGGACGACGTCCAACTTGGTAATAATAATAAATGCTGATGAGGATGAAGAGGGCTCGGCTGACCAGGAGGAGCACGGCACCTGTGGCTATCCGGCTACTCTCAACCAGGGAGACAGTGGTAACTGCAGGAGAAGAAAGGAGACAAGGCAGAGGTTGGTGATGCAAAACTGAAAGCAGACAAATAGCACAATGCTGTTTTCTGCTGCCCTCTAACGCAGAGCTTCGGCAGGAACTGCTGAGCCTCATGAGCGCAGGCTTGTTCACATGCACAGTGAACCCATGGCAGAGGCTCTTCACTAGCTTCTTTTCACTGTCTTGAAGCTTGCCATGGATGCCAGAGCTCCCCCTTAGAGAAACCTTGCTTTCAAGGCAGCCCCACATTCAGCCAGCCTGAAACTCCCTCAAGCAGATGTCAGTTTCCATTAAGGTATTAATCTGGGAGTCACATCCTCCTGAGTTTGCTTAGTGGCTTGAACACTTCAGTGCTGATACATATTTCTCAACTTTAGGAGCATATACAAAATATGCACAGTCCACACATATTGCATTTATCGAACACTTCTCTTTTCTGGCCACAGCTCATGTCTAAACCAGCTACACACTGAGTTACCAAGACACACATACAAGAACCCCCTTCATTGTTAAATATAGATAAGCTCCCTAGAAACAAGCTAAACTGTTATGCTGTTTTGGTAACATTGAACATCCCTCTTTTTAGTGTAGGTTGCTAAAATCTTTTCTTGTTAGACCCTGCATCTAGGCAGCCTGCTCCAGCAATGACCTGTGCTGGCCATAAAGCCCAGAACATTTTCAGTGAGAAAAATTACTGAACTGTCAGATGGTGATGTTCAAGGAGTAGCTCAGGGCAGAAGCTATTCCATGGGGGAGAAAAAAAGGCAAGCAGCTTGCAGGAAAGATGCTCCACCACTGCCCTACCCGCCAGCATCCCCACTTCCCACCACGCACCGTTTTCGCACCCTCCTCCTCCTCCCCGTCCCGTCCGGCCCGCGGGCACTCACCCAGGAACTGCACGGCGAAGTAGCATGCCTCGGCCAGCAGGCTCCAGCGGATGATGGCCTTCTCGGCGGTGTACAGGGCGTTCCACATGATGAGCGCGATGCCTGCGGGGGACAGCGGGGCGCGCTGCCCGAGGGCCGGACGGCGGCCAGGGCCGCGCTTCCCGCCCGCCCCGCGCGGTGCCGCTGCAGGACGCGGCTCGGGCCCCTCTCCCTTCCCACACCATTTCTCCCGGCTCCCCGCACCTCCTTGTCCTTCGCTCCCCTCCTGCTGGGCCCCTCCCGGGATGCCGCCGTCTGCCCCATCTCCCCTGCCGCTCCTACTGAGCCCCGGCCGCGGCCCAGCGCCCGTCCCTGGGCCCCCCTGCAGGCTCCCTTTGCTGGGGTACCTGGGGTGATCCCCCAGGGATTCAGAGAATGCATAGCCCTTCCTGCAGCACGCCTGAATTCCTGCTAGGAAAAAGCAGCAGTAGCCAAGCTTTTCAAAATACCCCTCAGCAATTTCTTTGCTAACAGCAGATGTTCTGCTCTCCAGCTGCAGGTGTCCAGCTGGGCACGGACTTTGTCCCCTGCTGCCGTTTTGGCCACCTGTCCCCTTACTCTGTGGGGCAGCAGCGTGCCCCAGCACAGCGGTATGGCACTCACTGAGGAGGGCTCCTCCATAGAGCCGGATGGGAGTCTTGCTGCTCACCGATTCCTCCTCAAAGATGGCATCAAAGAGCTGGTCAGGGAAAGCGAGGGCCTGGCAGGGGTGAGAGAAACTCAGCAACCTGAACTGGCCAGGGCCACCAAAACGTGTCCTCTTGGGCAGCAGCACTCCAGCATCATGCCTTAGTGGGATTGGAGCTGCTGGCCAGGAAACTGGAAATTAAGGAGGTGCAGAAATATCACCAGGTCAGCGATCAGCTGCATGACTGGTTTCTGTGGCCAAGGCTGCCATTCCTTGGTTTATGGGCCCTGCTAATGAAAACAGACTGGTGATGGGAACAAGCTGCCAAGGACGCTGTTGGCAAAGCCAACTGAGACACGCTGAGGGCAAGGGCCTCACAGGAAAAAGTGGTAGGAGCTGCTGGAGGCAGGAGAGGAAGCTAAATGCCAGGGACTGAAGGGCCATGCAGGGGCACCCCTTTGGCAGCCAGGAGCTGCTTCTTGCCAGGACCGCATCCCTCACTCACCATGATGGCAACCCCAGAAAACATGACGGCGGAAACCAGCTGCCAGACCCTGCATGAGAGGGAAGACAGAGGACCCAGCATGAGCTTGGAGGTGACCCCATCACTCATACTTCACAAAGCATTTCTGGCTGCCTGCTCCTTCATCAGCCTTCATCCTTCCCCCATGCACAAGCGAGACAGCTATAAACCTCCCATGGGAGACTCCGCTTTCCACATCCCGCTAGCCTCAACATGCAGACCAGCCTTGCTGGTGAGACAGAGCCAGACTCCCTCTCACCCAAGCAAAGGAGGGAAGTGACCCTGCCAAGAGGATGGTGCAGAGCAGGGTTCCCACAGGACACACCACCTTGTCACACACTAGAACAGGAGCTCCTCCAGCACATAGCTCCAGCTACATGCTCCAGCTCCTCCAGCATGTAGCTCTTGTAGTTCTCTGCACATGCAATGAGACAAGAACTTGAGGCCCTCAAGCTCATTTATGGGGGAAGAATACAGGGCTGGGCTGGTTCCACAGCCTGCAAGAAACCCCTTCAGGGAGCAGTGATGCTGGCACAGCAGCAGAATTGGTGTCAGAAACCAGAGCTGGCAGGGATGCTGTAGCCAAGGGGCCTCAGATGACCTAGCTCCTAGGTGATCGAGTATCTTACCTGAGTCCCAGTGGTTCCCGGACTGCAAACTTGATTTCATTTCCCAGTACTTGGCTAATCTGAAATTCAAATAAAAGGTACAAGCTAAGCAGATCCTTCCTGTCTTCAAGCAGTACCCACCAGCCCAAAACCACATATCTACTCCTATGTGGGAGTTTATCTCTGAGAAGGCTGGAAGGAGGAGGAGGACAAAGGATCCTTACTGGGATCAGCCACCTGCAGCACGCAGCTGGGGGAGGGTCAACACTAACTCCTGTTTCCTCTTACCTATGGAAGAGGGGAACTGACTCCCCACACACATCACCTGCATGGCACATCCTGATGGAGCACAGGCTCCTGCAGAGCCCTCAGGATGTCAGAGTATCTGTCCCGCTGTCATGTGCACACTGCCCAGAGCTGCTCACGTTCACATGAACATGCTCCTGTTCACAATGCCTGGCTGTGACTACCCCACACCACAAGGATGGTTTGCTCAGCAGAAGGTCCCTTTTCCATCATTATTGCACAGGGGCTTCCCTCTCTGCTGCCCTCACCTTTGAGCGATGCACCTCGCCATCGTCATCCTCCCCGCCGACGCCCAGGATCTTGCGTGTCTTCAGCCTGCTGACCAGGTCGGTCTGGCTGTGCTTCTTCATCAGCGGCGGGGGCTGCTTCGCCGCCATGCTGGTGGCCCTGCCCCGCCGGGCCCTTGGCTGCGAGGTGGCACGAGGAGGGCGCAGGAAGCTGCTCCGCTGTCACATGAAATCTCACGACGTTTGGGGACAATAAAATGACCGCCGCCACAAAAGCTTTCTGTTAGGCCGGCAGACGGCTCCTCATCCTCGCGGGGCAGGGAGCCCTGGCAACGAGGCCGGCCCCAGTTAGAGGTGGCACATCTCAGAATGATCCTGCTGTCTCTGGGATCTGCCTTGGGGGGTGGGGGAAAGAAAAAGCTTTAGTAGAGTAGAGTGGCTTTAGCATGGATATTTAGTTATAAATGCTTTTGACCTACAAACCATAATCTTGTCTATCCCAGCATGAGACAATGCCCAATAGCACCTCTTTGCTGTTTTTCAGATTAGGGGAATTAAGTGCATCTCAGTCTAGGGGAATTAAAATCATTAAGTAATGCTTGGCCTTTTTTCTTTTCCCATGCAATACATCACACTCTTCAGCTGCCATTTCAGCTCAAACCCCAAACAAGTATCAATTATTTATTTGTGTGCCCCCTTCAGATGCTGCAGGCTGAACATACCAGCCTCTGAACAACAAGAAACCAGAGGCATGATTTTCCCTGACGACATTCACTTTGCCTTCTGGGAACTGATGGCAATTAGAAACTACAAATACTATCTGGGATAAGTAAACACAGGCAACAAGAACTGAAAAAGATAACTTCTGCCCTGACATGCATATATTCGGTCCCATGAAATCACTGTGTTTCACCCTGTAACCATAAAACCCTGGAAAGGCTCAGTTTGGAAATCCTTCTTTTCCAATTTGTCTTCATTTCATCTTGGCTCAGCTGAACACAAACACTATTTTCGATTTTCCACTTCACCCTTCCAGAGACCCACAGAAATTCCCCCCAGGCACCAAGCACACCTAATCCAGCCCAAGCAAGTGTCAGGCTCAAGCACCAGAAACTTGCCCCAGCCAAGCCTTCCCAGAGCTGCCCCAGGAGGAGACACTTTATGCTGATGTCTAAATATTTCATGAGTCTTTGGAGAGTAATAAAATGAAGTACAATTATTTTGGCACCATGCATGCAAATCTTGTCCCAGTGCCTTGCGAGGGATTTCCCTCTCAAAGGAAAACTTTTCCCTGTGGTGGTTCAGACAAGAACAGCCAGTCCTGTCTGCAAGTGCATAACGTAACTCTTTCTTTAAGGCAAAGTTAAGAGGTCCTGCCGGGATGGTGCAAAAGGTGAACCCCATGAGCCAGGGTTTAATAAGGTCATTTCAGCAGACCAGGTAAAATGCTTTTCAGTGAGCCAGTTGACCTACTCAGTGCTTTAGAGATACTTCTTTTGGATTGTAGCAGGGCTTATTTGGTCGTGGCTTTTTTGCTCTTATTCCACTGAATAACTAAGGACAGGTTCCTGGAAAGGCAGCACGAAGCCAGATGCTGCAGTCAGCGTCTAGAAATATTTCAGAATCGGGACAGTGGAAAACAACCACCCAAGAGGAAGACAGAAGCTGTATAGCCTACCTTTGAGCACAGAGCAGGAAGCTCAAATGGTAGCTGACAGTAGAAAAGTTTAAAAGTCTTATCGTGTCTGGAGTTTGCCAGCCTAAACTGTCAAAATAAATTGTGTGTATTCAAGTCTAGATAATCTACACACAAAATCCACCCTGAAGCCAGAGTGATGTGTCTAAAAGAAAAGCTCAACTTATTTAACTAACAACAGTTTTGGCAATTTTTTGTGCTCCTGGCTGACCCAGACTCACAAGGTTGGATGCTGAGTGGTTTCCCACCAGAACTGCTGAAACCAGAGAAGACATGTTGCTGTGCGAATTCTAGCCCAGCATTTTCTGATCAAAGCCATCCATTCCAATCGTGAAGCAACAGTCTTGTGATGAATGCTCCTCTCTCTCACTCTGCAGCCATCCCACATCTCTAAAGTTAGGGGGAAAGTATGGCAGAGGGCCTGAGCAGGAGCATCCTACTGGCACTCTTGACGGATAAGAGACCTGAGGTTTGCTGGTCTTGACAGGACTCAGAGCCATGCTGGCCATGCCATCCTGGCACTTCTGGATCTTTCCTGGTTTCTTGTTAGGGAAAACCTGATGCCCATCCCTCCTGCTCTGGCCTCATGGTCAGAAATGCCAGAGGAAGGGAAGATGGGACAGGGAAAAAAAAAAAGGAAGGAAGGCAAAAAGGAAGAAAAAAAAGGAAGGCAAAAAGGAAGGAAAAAAAAGGAAGAAAAAGAAGGAAGAAAAAGTGATAGAGAATTTCTCCTGAGAGCAAGAAGCAAAGAAAGGTGGGACTCCATGACTCACCAATGAAGACTGCACTGAATAGCTTTCTGATTACAGAGGCAATTTAACAACTGGCTCAAGGCCAAAAGATCAAAATTTGCCTTCATCATTTGTCTCGCCAGTTGCTTTCAGGGCAGGAGTTGGTGGAAATTTATCCACATCATCATTAACACTGCTCTCCCGTTAAGAGTTTCCACTAATTTGTGGTAAGCCACTGGCCAAGAGCTGGGACAACACAGGCCAGACACAAATGCCAATAAAACAATCTGGTGCATAAACCCACACTCCTACAGCACAGCTATGGCATGGCCCTGCAGCCAGTCCCACATCTCATTACCCCCATCGTCCAGAGACAGAGCCAGTCTAATGAATGCTGAATATTAATGGCTAACGAGCTAATGAATGCAATTAGCGCTAATTCAGTGACATTCAGATAGAAGATGCTGAGGATTTGAAAGCATTATACTTACATTAATGTATCCTGACACACTGACAATTTAGAGGATGGTTTCTATTAGCCTGTGAGTTTGCAAAGGGAAACCTCCACCTCCTTTCTCCTGAGATTCTCTCCTCTTTAATCCTTTTTCCAAGCATCCCAGGGACTGTGCAGATCAACCACCATAAACAGGCAATTCCTGCTCCCTGCCACAGCTCTCTGTGATGGGCAGTGCCTATGTGCAGCTGAAAGAGGTTTTTTTCCTCATAGATCCCTTTTCTTCGCCGGCTCTTCTCAGTGTCTGCTCTCTTGCTCAGCTGTTCAGCATACTGCATTCAATTTTGATAGCTACTGCTTAGTGGTGCAAAGAAACCTCACTGGTGCCACGCCAATGATAGCTCAATCTCTCCCACCTCCACAGCTCTTCCCCCAACATCTCTGCTTCCCTCCCAGCGTCTGGAAAGGAGAGCTCTGCAGCGTGGGAGAGAGGAGACTCAACCGTAGACGCCACGGTGCTGCGGCAGCCAGAGCTGCGCACCCACCACGGAGGTGCAGAACCAGACCCTGCTCCAGCAGCGCCTGCAGCTGACTGCCCACAGCTCCTGCAAGCCAGAGCTCAACTGCTCGTGGGTGGCAAGCTGCCTACCTGGGAGGACACAGCTCTCCAGGGTCCTGGGGACAGGGATGCTGCCTACTGCTAAGCTGGGTGGCACTGTCATCCACAGCGCAGCCTTTTACCTGACAAAGCAGTGGTGCTTCAATTAAAGAGGTGGCACTACAGAACATCTTGCTCCAAGGGTTTGATGGCACTTCCAATCTGCAGGCAGGGGAGGAGAATATGAAGCTAGTCAAGGGACAATTGAATGTTTATACATTTAAGCTGGACACAAGTTTGTTCAGTTCTATCACATTCAGGCCAATGAGAAGATTCTTGCTCTCCTGATGCAGACTTCCTAATCAGTACACCCAAGACAACTCAACATCTTGAGCTCATTTTGATTTGTTATGCCCAAGAATTATCCAAGAAGGTGCAGTGGGTGTATGTCCTTTGTAACAGCCTGACAGGGCACTTGCCATGCCAAAGCATCTTCTACAGAGCACAGGTTGAGAACCAATACTAAGTATGAAGCAGATGGAGCAGAGGCAGTGTCCCTTTCCAATACAGGCGTTGTCTGGGAGCAATCTGTCAGAGCCCAGGGGAGTTCTCCAGCACTGCAGCAGCACAAGGAAGTGTGCACATGAGAGGGGAGTTCACCGTGGCAGCTGTGCTGTACCTGGCCCTCACAGATGGGCTGATGCCCACAGCATTTCTCTTGCAAGGGCAGAGCAGCTGTAATGGGTTTATCCAGCTCTTCTGATGTTCCTCCAAGCTGTGACAGTTCTGTGTCTTTGCTGCTGAGGACAGTACTGGGTCCACAGCAGCTGCTCTGGACCGTATACCTCGTCGGCCACAGAGCTGTCGAGAGAGCCTGGGCTAGAACACATGCTCACAGTAAAGAGGAGAGGCAGTGGAAACACTGTGGATTCAGGACAGGATCCACAGACCTACCAAGGACCTTGGTTCTTGCAAACATTACACTGTTGCCTAATTGCATGGGACCTAGGACTCCTTTTTTCCCACGACACATGAAGGTTGAGTCTACTCACTTTTATGTGCTTAAAATCTGTTCATAAACAACCTTAGACACTTCAGGACTCTGAAATACTGAGTGATAAGGTAAATTCCCTGTATCTAACCCAAAAACACACCTGAGAGTCACAAAACATCTTTGTGCATCCTATCTAAATGGCCTATCAAGAGTTTCCCCTGGAAGCCCATGCTGCAGCAGACCCTGAGCCAGAACTCCCCATGTACCATGTAACTACCAAAATACAGCTATTTTCATCCTGTATTTCTACAACTGCACATCCCAAACCCACGGTGACCAAACCAGCTCCCTGCTAGATTTCCATCAAGCGTGGAAATTTAGATTATTAGGACCTCTCTACCACCAGCCAGCTGGGGATGAAACTTGATCAAGCCAAAAATAACCTGATGCTCAGGCAGCAAAAACAATTAGCACTCAGCCACCACAGCAGCAGAATGCGGTGGCTGCTCCCGCTCCGTCTGGCACAGTCTGTACCCCTAAGCAACAGGGAGACTTCAGATTTCTCACCTGTAACAAGCCAGGTACATAGGACTCCGTTCCCACATAAACACCAGCCCTTTCAGCACAGAAGGCTCTTTGCAATGCCAGCAGGAAGCACGCCTTGACAGAGGCTCATCCCCAGCCCTGCCACAGCCCCTTAAGCAACTCTAAAAGGCACAGGGAGACTGTCATCTCTAGGGAATACCTACAAACCCAGGCAGCAGTTTTCCTGCCCCTATACACAATGAAAATGCAAAGAAAGATCCTAAGGTCAAAGGACATCTTTACTGGATGCCTACAGATCACCTCCCAAATCATCTGCAATGCACCAAGAGCCTCACGCACATCTGAAGCTCACCCTTCAGGCTGAGCACATCTCATGCCCAGACACCACTGAATGCCCTCCAATGCTGTTTGTGAGAGATGCAGAGCTGCCCATGACTACAAAGCCTCCACTAACCAGGCAGTGGCACTCAGTGGCTCCAGCAGCTCTGGCAACCTCAACCATAATGGATATGGCCAGCATCACCCCTCAACAGAGGACACTGAGTCCTCTGCAGCCTGCTGGGGAGGAAAGAGTTAACTTGTGTTGCTTACTCAGTTACCACTTCATGAAAAAAGGACATCCGAAGTCTGCTCAGCCTTTTCCATGCATCCTCTCCTCCATCTGCTTCAGGGTTGCTTTAGCCCAAGCAGGCTCAGCCCCTACACCCTCCTCCCCACTGCTCCTCTGCAGCCCCTGGGTGCAGCTGCTCCTGCCCCCAAGCTCCCCGTGGCTGTACAAACATCCTGCCCCAAGAAGAACCACTACTGGCTATATCCCATAGGTGCTGGCATGGAGGTACGGCCCATCTCCAGAATTTTATTGCCCATAGGTTTCAAATTTCCTTTTGCAGAGACCACAGGAAAGTTTCTGTCTGTGTCACAGGATGTGTTACACAGCAATCAAAACCTGTAAAGTGTTCAGTTTCCCCACAACACGATAAAAAAGCTCTGTTGCTCTACTAGTTTCTCAAATGGGAGCTATAATTAAACACAGCAACCTCACTCCTGCTGGCCTGCCAACCACCACCTGCAGCAACTTGCTGACCCCACCATGCACGCCTGGGCAGCACCTCGGGGGAGAAATGCTTGTGTGCCTCTGCAGCAGCTGGCAGGGCAGCCTGTGCCATGCTGCATGTGCTCGGGCAGGCACAGCTGTGGTGACTGCCAGGGCACACAGGGCTCCCCACGGGACACCTGGCCCCACCGTGCCCCCTCTGTATGGGCTCCGGGGGCTGTCACCACAGGGCACAGACTTCACCCTTCACCTGCCACACACGTGACTCACACCCCACGTGCAAGGATGCCCACAAAGGATGCAAGGTACAAGCACAACAATGTACAACAGCTGCTTCAGCAGCTCTCGCCTGTGTTACTTACAAAAAGTCTACCCCCTGCGTCATCCTCCTCTCTGCCACCGAAGCTCTCAGCCCAGCCAGCCACAGCAATCCATCACCCCAAAGCTGCCCTTGCTCTCCCCAAAGGCTCTGGCTGCCATCTCCCCACTCAGCCCCACGATGTCTCAACAGATGGCCACAAACAAGCAATTAAGTTTCCCAGGAAGCTAGGAGGATGGGAGAGAGAGGGAAGTAGGACATATTAGGATGCGGTGCTGTTTTTCTTTAAGGGCATTAAAAGAGAAGGATTCCTCTTTGATTCCCAGCTGCCTTAGACAGGTGTTTGTGAGAGACAGACCCAGAAGCTTAACAGGCCATCTGTCCTGCAGATGATTTCTACAGGGAAACATTAGAAGGAAAAATAAAACCCATATGCACACACACAGAAACACACACACAAAAAAACCTCCAACCAAGTAAATCAACCCTTGCTACTGAAAAAGAGCAGCTTAAAAAGCTAGGAAAGCCCTTCAACCAAACAGGGTAATACAGGTCAGTTTTACAGAAAACATGACAACTGCATTTCATCTCCTCTCCCTTGCAGCTGAGGCGTAATAGAGGCTCAAGGGAACTCTATGGAAAGACCCTGGGAGGAGCAGGGAGGATTCCATACATGTGCTTTTTATCCACAACACCACTGGACACTGAACCTTCACAGTAACATGGGGCTTCTTGGCACCTCTTTTCCTGACAACCTCAAACCTCCCCAAACTTTCTTTCTACTGCGCCCCCAAGCACCTGACAAGAGACTTTCATAAATGTTCCAGGAAGCCAATGCTCTTTATTCTCAACAATTCCCTGCACCTCTGTTCTTTTCCAGAACTCAAAAGAAAATATTAAGAAACTACAATTTGGGGCATTAGGTCCCCTGAGCTACATACAGGCACAACATCCATCTGTACACTGTCACTGAAACAGTGATTTCAAAGCCATCCTCGATGGATTCCCTCCCCCAAGACAATAATCTACACCTCCAGCAACATTAGTTCTCTATCTGCCATCCTGGAACTTACTCAGCACAATGCAACCTCTGTGATTTATACACTCTCAACATCTCTGCAACCATGAAATGGAAGATGAAATGCGTTTGTTCCACTCCAGAACTGCAAAAGCAGATTCCCAACCAGTTTCATGGGCCAATTTGCAACCCCAGCCTGAGAACAACTCCTGCAGGACACCCCAGCAGCATTAGATTATTTTCTTCTATTTGTGTAGAAAACAAAGAGATTCTCATCTCCATAGTCTGTCATGATATGACCAGATGTGCAGTCTAGGCAAACACAATAGGGTGGAAGAAGGGCAGACGAATAAATTTGCATTAAGCAGGAAGATTGCCTTTTGGTCTAGCCAGGATATTTCCTGAATCCCAGGCACATAGGCACTCACAGGACTCACACCTCTCATTGTACAAGTAATAAAGTTCCCTTCTATCACACAGAAGTTCTGTAAGTCAGGCCTGACATGGCTCAAGCAACTATCAGTCAACAGCTGAGTTGTTAACAACCCTGTTATAGAGCATTTCCCATATACATGGTTGCATCCACATCTTGGATAAAATAATAAAAATTTAAATACATTTAATTTATAAATAAGTTCTATATTAATAAATTAAGCCAACCTAAATGTAATATATATGCACATAAATATATGCATATAAATATATATTATATTATATTATATATACACATATACACACAATTAAGAGACATGGGTTGATTTGTGTGAACTTACTTTGGGTCCCACTGTACGATCTCCTGACTGGTTAGTAAAAAGAATTCAGCCTACCAAACTAACCAAGTATGTTGTCATTCCCCTATATTTTGGTCTCAAGGGTGAGAGGAGCAGCTTGTCCCAGACTGCTTCCTGGGAAATGTCATTTAGAGTCTCAACTCCTGCTTCTAGGTCTCCTGCCCTGAAGACTGATACCACTGTGATCTCTCAGCCCTGGACTGCCACCACCTACACACCACTTGGAACCATCACTGCAGCTTGGGAACACCTTGTCACATCTTCCCTAAACAATTTGCCAATATTTCCTGTTCATTTACACATTTACAGTTAGAACTCTGGGTTTGTCACTCCCTCATGGCTCCTTAGACATGAAATAAGCCCAGACATGCAGAGAGGCTCAGGAAGTTGCTTAGCAAAAGCATGATGGAGAAGGCCTCCCAACAAAACATATACTTCCAATTACTTAGTAGCCTATCCCAAGTGGCAAAAATCTCCGACACCTTAGCAGTTTCTATAGCAACAGGTTACTGCTAAAAATGTCAGATGCAAAATTCCCCATGTTGGGCAAACAGGAGCTAGGAGGACAGATTTAGAAGAAGAAAACTTTGAAATAGCTGCTGCCAGAGCTAGCACAGGCTCTGCTAATTCACAAGTCAGTGGTGAAACAACTTAAAAGAAACTTCTAGCAAACCACTAGAGGGGGAACACGTGGTGCACAAGGACATGTCTGTGGAGCACTGTTCCACAGCATCCCTCAGAATAAGGAGGAACCACAAGTATCCCCCTCTCCTCAATGAGGCACTTAAAAGTGAAACCAGCTGTTTTTAGGAACAGAACTACAGCACAGCATGCAGAGTAAGAAGCCTGAAAGCCAAACTATTAGATTCTAGGTTTGGCAGTACTGCTGCCCCTTTCATAAAATCAAGACTGGGTCATTAAACCTCTGAGACCTTAGTTTTCCCAGATGTATATGAAAAGTAAATCTACCAGAGAAGTTCATATAGCTCATGTGCAACAGGTGAGACATCTTACAAGCAACAGCCCAGCCACTGTACCCGACCAGTGCCAGGTCATGACACCTCAACCTGCTCTGTGGACTCCTGTGCAGCACTTGGCTCATTACACACAACTGTCAGAGGCAGAAATGCCCTTCCTGGACTGACCAACAACCAGCTTAGCATGACATCAACTTTTTCTGTCAGTCTTCATTCACTGCTGGTGGGAGAAAGCACTGTGGAAACCTTGGGGTGAACCTCACATGGATACTGCCTTTGCACACACCAGAAACTCTCAGAAGATTCTCGTGGTCAGATTAAACCCAGATGCAGAAAATCAAAGCAGCCACAGCTCAGCAGAGAGCTGCACGGGGGAGGAAGGCGGAAGGAAGCCCACCACACTAACAAGAAGTGATGCATTTACCAGTGTGGTTCTCAAGTCAGTCTTGAAGAGCCCAGAGGTTTCCCCACGAACACAGCACCCACCCCTCTGGAAGTCACCCACCTGACTTTGTTTTTATGTGCTGCTGAGTCAGGGGAAAACTCTGTATGCACCCATGTATGTGGATGTGCACATGTTTGTTTATGCATGAGCTGTCAAGCCCCGAATTATGCACAGATCAACAAGGCTCTTTGAATTCCCCGACTGTGAAGTGCGTGACATTTAATCTGAGCCTTCCTTTTGGATTTCATATCGTGCATTATCAACAATGGCTATTCAGCACACAAGTACCCTTTAGAAAGCTTTCATCAGAAAAAGGAACTCATATAAAGGAGGTTGAAAGAGAATGTCTCTGATGCATGACAGGTTCTCCAGCTTCCACAAAAGACCACTGTGTGTGTACTGTGAGGAACACGCACAGAGTCAGTCTGCCCCCAGCCCAGAGTAAAAGTACTTCATGGGTGGAGGGAATGAAGTTTGGAAGCATCAGTTATAACTTGAATCTGTACATCTCCTCACCTCTCTCTTTCAGGATCCCTCGGAAACAGGTAGGGTGAGCCAGCCCCCAGAGGTATCCATTTGAGGACAAGATGTATCATCCCCTGCAATGGTTCACCTCTTCCCATACGACACAGGAGGAGCCTAGATGATGAGCAAGAGTAGGCTTTTGATTGCTTTTATATGGATAGACAAGAGGAAGATCCTTGCAGTGAACTTTTCACTACCCAATCCCAGGCAAACCCTGTATCACTTTTTGCCCATCTCACAGCATGGAGTCATACCTTGGGACTATGAAAAACCTAGACAACAACATGCATGGTTGTTGCACATATAGTCACAGCCACAAGGGCAAGGGTGTAGAGATGCCACATTTTATAGTCGCAGCCGTAAAGGACACACACACGCCTAAGGAACTAAAGCAAGACTTCTCTTTTCATAGCAGAGAGGAGGCAAAGAAGTGGACACCAGTACGTGGCATAAACAGCCTTGATGACAAGGGATATCTGAGAACTGAGAGGTCCCACAGGAGCTCTCTCTCCATCTTTCCTGGCATATGTGAGAGAAGTCTTAGGAAAAAAATGATAAAGGTAGTACTGACTAGTTCTTCTCCTTACTTTTGTTTGATTCCTCTACCCAGGGACAAGGAGACAACAAAGAGATTCAGGCAGCCAAACGATAGCAGCATCACTGCTACATTGTCAGTGCTACTGCAAATCAAGGTCTCAAGTAACCATGGAAAATGCAGCATTGCCAGATGTCCCATCTCTACTATCAAGGGTTGCTTAAGGACCTTCCCTTCGTTTTCAGTGTTAAGTCTCAGATACTTGGGTACAACAAGTTCAGTAACATCAGGATCATCCATCAGGACTCTGTGTGTGTGTATACACACACGGTGCTTGCTACTGTGCCTGTGTGTATATACATCTGTCCACTAGCATACAGAACAGCTTCCTGCTTAGAAGAGCTCATGACACAAAAGTGTCAGGTTTTAGTCAACACCTTCCCCATTATCTCTCACTGTAATGTCATTTCCATGCAGCCAGGGCTCCGGGGGTTTCAGGTTGGCCTCTTTTCCCCCATGTTCTTTGACTAATGACAGGCACTCAGTTTGCATGGTGATGTGATGCAGGGAATAAATTGGCTGGAGGGCATAAGCTCAACTGCTTTATTATTCCTCCATCCATCAACCCTCAATGCATCCTACAGTGGATGTTGTCACAGTTCATGGAAGGGATTCGATGAATTCCTGGTAGGTTTTTGCCAGCAGACAAGGCAAGAACACATTCATAAACCCCAAGGAGAAAATGGTTGCACTGGGCAGAGGGCAGGAGGGTAGAAGGATGCACCATAGGTGCCTGCTGTTGAGAAGCATGCCACATCTCTGGTCAGCACTTACAGAGACTCCACCAGCAATGCTGATATTAAAGTCAGCTAAATTTTACTCTCACTTTACCATGAAAACAACCTGGGAAAACACAGACAAATGATCTAAATTCTTTGGTCCTGTTCAGTGCAACCTTTGACTCCTGGTAGATTTCTGCTTTCTGTAGAGTAATGTTTGGATGCTCTTTATTGCTATTAAGCAGCTTCTACAGGAACTTTTCTTCCTAGGCCACAAAGAAAATGTTGGGGAAAAGCCAATACCACCCAGCTCCCCTGGATTCAGTATTGTGGTCTTTGAATTTTCTTCTCCCCTCTGCAAGGAGGCAGCTCATGTTTCTACCTACTTGGAATATGCCAAACATCAACCATGAATGGCATGCCAGGCAGCTAAAATTAAATCTCCAAAAGAAAGACTAAGAGGGATAAAACCATGGACCTTTGAGATATTTTGTTTCTTCAGAAAACAGCCTGCTTCCTGAAGCTCTGGCTAAGACAGCCCTCCATTTCCACAACAGTCCTCAGGCCTTCCTGAGAGCTCCATATAACATGGCAGAGTGTCTGCACCCAGGCTCTGCTCCAGCACTGCCCACACATCTCTCAGCTTTGCAGCAACACAGTACAGGGCATTAGTGAGGCTGCTGCCTGGCTGGGTGCATGCCATGCACAGCAAGGCAGGGCCAGACAGCCAGGAAAGCTGAACTAAAGGCATCTTCTTGGCTGTCAGGAAGGATAGGAAGCACAGCTGTCCTTGGGAAAGTGCCTGCTCTTTGTCACATCTATCTCCATCTACAGCAATCCTAGCTGGAAGCCCAGAAAGAAACTGCAGCACCCAACAAGGGCTGAGATTAAGGCTCAGCAGTGGAATTCCTGGAACAACATCTATTGGCTGTAAGAACTCCTCGAGTCTTTATATGACCATAAACATCCGACACCAGAGGTTTGTGTTTCACTCATAAGGTGGCACCGCTACAAGCGGTGCTTCTGTTGCCATCATTGGTAACTTACTGAATGAATGGGTACTCAGACAAAAAGCACCATCTGAGTCACCCATGAAGTTTCCTGAAGACTTGTGGGCTTTCTCTGTAGGTCTCTTTTTTGGCTGCTGACACAGACTCAAACTGTTTACTTTCTCAAACCAGGCAGGATACTGCTAAAAACAAGAGGGTTGCAAGTCTTTGTGTGCTGCTCTGCCGGCACCTGCCCCTCTGGGCCATGCAGTCAGAGTGCTGCTGCTTACTTTTAGTACAAAAAGGAGGGATTCCTCTCTGGTTTGCAGCAGCAGGCAGCTGCAAAGGGGACTGTACACTAATCTCCCTCTAAAATATAGAATCCCTTCAAACAAATAATTAGGTGGTCAGTGTTATCTGACACTCCTCTGTGCGCATCTCCCACTACACCAACTTATCGTGTAAAACCACTCCTCAGGAGACCAGACTACGGAACCGTGGATTTAATCCTAACTGCTTTTCTCCCCATGCTCTCCTCTGGGCCTTTGGCTTTAATTATGTTAATCCAAATCCCGAACAAAAACATCTAGGAAACTCTGCAGCAATGGAGCCAGCTACCAGTGCCTATGCTTAGGCTTCTGATTTAGGCCCCTCAGATTCAGAAAGCAAGCACACGGTTTCTGACCACCAACATCAGCAGAACCTGCTCCACCTTTAGCACCAAACCCAACTACAACGGTTTTGATAATTTCCCTGTTTTGGTGATGGATCTCTCCTCCCCATAATGACAGCAGCAGTCAGTATAAATCTAGAGTAGAGCTTTCTTAACAGACACTGGTCCTTGAGTTTTCCCTGTAAGATGAGCTGGGTAAGGGTCCAGCCAAAGTCTGGTATAAATGAGTGAGGTACAGCCTAGGCAAGGGCTTCCCCATCAAAACCAATGCACAAATATGCTCATTAAATTCTTACTTTGCATACAGAGGGATAGAAGGATATTTAATTGGAACATATACCCACTGCACAGAATGAGGATGAGAGACTCATGCACATTGTGAAACCCAGAAGGAAAGTTTGCTGCTGGGGTTTTACCAGAGCCCTGGAAGACAGAGCTGTGGGGCCAGCACTGTGTGGTGGGCCTTCCAGTAAAACCCTGTGTATCTCGAAGCCTCTTCTTCTCCAAATGTCATCCGCAGTCAGCCACATTAATCAGCACCACAGATGGACACTGAGACACACAGAGATGCATTAGGCCTTGCAGATGACACAGAGCTTCACAAACAGAAGAAGCCCAAGAAGGACAGAGAGTCATTTATAATTTTAAAACTATTGAGAGTGTCTTTGGTTATAGGTGGATTTCTTTTTTAACATCTTTTAGCATCTTGAATAAGAACTTTTCAAACATGGAGTGAACTCACGCTAGCCTGTGATCTCCAGAACAGCACCAAATCCATATTTTCCAAGGGAAGGCAGACAGCAATGCGAACAGGGAACACCTGGTCACCTCTTAAGTGTTGTTTTTCCTGCTCTGGAAAAAATCCAAACGTATTTTGTGGCCAGCATTGGGTCTTTTCCTCCAGAGACTTATTTTCACATTCCTACATCAAAAATACAAACCCCAGAAGATCGAGGTTCTATAAATAATGTCCCAATAGTGCCAAGGTCACCAGTCCCTCTGGCGCCAGGCCAGAAGTCAAACATAAACAATCGCAACATCTTTCTGGTTCACGTGTGCTTTTATCCTGTGCCAAGGGAAAGCTTGTAGCCAAAAACGTAGCACTAAGAAGACCAACACCCCCACCTCATGCACAGCCCCACCCAGGCCAGCAGGCAGCCTCCTGGGCAGCCTGGTGGGAAGGCAGCCAATCCTGCCTGCCTCAGAGGGAGGAACTCCTTGTGCTCTAATGGCATTTAGCAGTTTTCGTTAGAAATTTGGGGGCATACTGGGTGAGGACCAAGCACACACATTGCACAGAACATTTCACGATCCAAAAAGCTCAAAGTGATATTTGTAACCGTCATGTGGTCCCATCCCTCCCAGCCCCAACTATTCAATATGCTGACCTTCAGAGAGTTGCAGGACAAGTGAACACCAGCTGCAGATGTACTCCTGGCATTTTGCACGCTTCAGCACTCGATGCTCAATGAGAACAATAGGAAAACATTTCCCTTTGGATCACACCCCAGCCTCCAAGCGGCTCCAAATGGACTGAAAACCTCAGGGGAGGGCATGTCTGTGGTTTATTCTCCAAGAGATCAATGGCCACCCCTAGCTGTGCATCTCTGGACATGCTCTTGTGTTCATATCTCTACAATAAAACCTCACTACAGGCCCACAAACAGAAAGGACCAACTTCTCTTGAGACTGTAAAGCAGACCTCACTTTCTCAGCCTCCTGGTAGGGACGACCACCTACCCAAGGAAGAGCTCCCTTCACCTTACTCCACAGCGCAGCCAAAGGACAAGAACACACACATGCTAAAGCAACCAAGTCCCCCTTTTCCCAGCTGCCATCACTATACAGCCTCTCACTGCTGAGGATATCAGGACAGCACAGGTTCGTGGTGTCCCTCACACTCTGCTGTGGATGCATCAGGTGCGTGTTTATGCAACCCAGCTGAGACAGGGCTAGGGCTAGTTGAGGTGCTTTCATGCTGAGTCTTAAGACGTTGTTTATTTGGGTTTTTTTTTCCATAACCTTTCTAAGAAAACTTCCTCCCTGGGCAGACTCCCCTGCTTGAAATGCAACTACTATTTATTTGTTTAAAAATCACTTTCCTCATCCACAGGCCCTGAATGCCATTGTTCAGCCAACTGCTCTACTGTAGATAGTTACTGAACAAGTTATTTATGCCAAGTCTAGAATAGCCAGTGCTCTTGCATACTCTGTAGTTTCTCATGGCTCAGCTGTGCTAGTGGTACCCTAATGTCAACAAGGCTTTGGTTGCTGCTGGCATTTGTAACTCCCAGCTTTTGCAGAGGAAATCAAACGGTACCCATTCAATCACTTACAGCCCTGATTCTCAGGCAGCTGCAAGAGGGTCAGGCTCCTTGCTCAGGTAAGAAAAAGGCTCAATGAACTCCAACTCTAAGCAGCGCTAAGGCAGGGCAAGGAGCACAGGTGCTGAATAAGGTGTTGCTTCTCGCTCAGCCTGGTTTGCTCAGTCAGAGCTGAACTCAACAGAGAAGCCTAATATCTGTTGCTGCTCCAGACAGAGCAGTACACCTGCTCAGATGGGACAGCCAGACCCTGCAAGAGGCATAGCAGACCGCTCAGCACGCAGGAATGTGCAAGCTCTGGCGGGGATGCAGAGCCCGCTGAGAGCTGGCTTTCCTCACCTTCCCCTCTGTGATGGCGGGGTGTCTGTCCCGGCTCCCTCCCGCATCGCGGCTCCCGCACCCTGCCCCTCTCCCTCCATCCCCCCACAAACACCGCCCCGTCCATCATGGTCCACCATGGCCAAGCCCTCCTTGCAGCCAGGGTTCCCCAGCACACCTACAGGATTGCATCCCACGGGGAGCACGGCTGTGCTAGCTTCCCTCATCCCAACCCGACGCAACGCTCAACTACCGAGGCTGACCCCTAGCCTGTGCAGTGGTCAGGACTCAGCCTTCCCTTTCAGGCACCTAAAGTACTCATCTGGGGACCGTGGTCCTCCTGATGCTTCCCGAGCACGCGGAAAAGGACGGAGCACTTCCAGGAAAGAACTGACATCGGACCCTTTGAGTCGAGTAACAGCCAGCAGAAAGCCCTCGCCACAAAGCCAAGGGACCGCCCGCGCATCACCTCGCAAGGCAGCACGGCTGCTGTCCCTCCAGCGCTCGGGGTAACCTGCCTCCCTCCCACCAGGATACAACGCTCCACCACCTCCTCCACCCATCCCACCCGATGCCGGACCGGGCACGGCCAGGACGGAGACGGTCCCATCGCAGCCATGCGCAGCCAGCGCAAGGGCTGATCCCTCTCCTTAAGCCCCTGTCCGTCCGTCGGTCTACCCATCCCTCCCCCGCCCGCGCTGACTGCGAGGGGACAGCGTGGGCCGGCTGCCAGCACCGGGCTCCCGCGGGGCGCACGGCCGCGGCGGGCTCCGCGCCCCCGCTCCCCGGGACCCCGAGGGGCGGCGGGGAACGTCCGCGGCGCGGGGGGACGCGCACAGCACTCACCGTCCTAGCGCAGGTCCCGGCGGCGGGGGACGGTCCCGAGGGCTCGGCTTGGCTGCCCCATGGGCAGAGCGGTCC